>JAHBMJ010002216.1:48292-96327 GCA_018398765.1 Chromera velia | reverse complement strand
GGGGGGGGGGGGAGGAAGCGGAGGGCTCCAGAGGGAGGCGTAGAGCAGGAGCGAGAGAAGAAGGTGAGAGAGATTTGTTTGACGTATGGACAGAAAGATGCCATCAAGGCAAAGTCGTCTGACTCAGAGGAGCTCAGGGCCTTCGCCGTGCAGCAATTCCCCTTCATGTCCGTCTGTAGAGTAGTTTGTCAAAGAGTACAGAATGTTGGGCAGGTTAAGCTAGGGACCTTTCTGCAGAAGCACGCGCTCCTGGAGAAGCTTGACAAGACCCTTAAGTAGGTGGGATCTCCCGGGATTCTCCCCCCCACGAAGCAATTAAGTAGGAAGGCAAAGAAGGAGGGGCGCGGGCTTAGGCTGGCAAAGGCGGGGGTTGACCACCATGCACCATGGATGAGGTCGTATGGGGTCGGGGTGCCAGGAAGAGGGGGGTAACACCCGGTGCTCACCTATTCTCAAAGCTTAGGGGGACACTCCCCCTACTCGGGGGCCTCCACAGTATCATCATGCCCCATATCCTAAAAAAGGGACGGGACAGTATTCTTGGGCCCCCGAAGGAAAAGATGCTACTCATTTGAGACCCTGAGAACCTCCTAAATTCAAAAACGGCCTCTATCGGTCACGTTGTTGTACGCACTAAAGGCATCATGTATAGGAAAGGCCTGCTAAAAAACCCTGATGCGGTAGAGGTAGAAATTCGGGTTATGTGTATGCAGAGTTACTACCATACTCACCAACTACAGATGATGGAGTACATCTAGCGCGATGATACGTTCGTTTGCCTGGCACCCGACGGCCCCCCCAACAGCCAAAGTTCTGATCTAAAAATAAAGAAATGGATTGACGGAATTGAGTACAAGGAGGGGCTTGTAGTTGGCTTGTCTCGGAGGATGCGGAGTTTGAGGAAGAGATCAAGGCACTCATGGCGAAAGAGATCCCTTCCTTCATCGTTGCGTAACAGCTGTTGCCAACCTATTCTGGAATGCTACAGTCCCCCTACCCTCCGTAATACTATGAAGCTCTATACCCTGCGATTATCATACTCTGTAACAGGAATGGAGCAGAAGGAAAAGTGTTGCTGATTTGGAACCCCGAGAACCTGCCCAAACCTAAAACGGCCTCAATTGATCACGTTGTAATCCGTACAAAGGGAATTATGTACCAAAAAGGCTTGGTGAAAAACTCCGGTGCGGCAGAGGTAGAAATTCGGGTCGTGTGTATGCAGAGTTACTACCATGCTCACCAAGTACAGATGACGGAGTACATCTAACGTGATGACACATTCGTTTGCCTCGTACCTGACGGCCCCCCCAACAGCCAGAATTCCGATCCAAAAATAAAGAAATGGATGGAGGGGATTGTGTACCAGGAGGGGCTTATGGTTGGCATTGTGTCGGAGGATACGGGGTTTGAGGAAGAGATCAGGGTACTGAAGGCGAAGGGGATCCCATCCTTCATGGTTGCTAAGGAGGGAGGGTGTGGCCTCGCCAAAGTGGGGGTTCCCTCCACTATAATGGATGAGGTCATGGGGGGGGACGTGCACAGAAGAGGGGTGCTCCTGAGGGAAATGCACAGCAGAGGCCAGCGAAGAAAGCTAAAACAATCTGCCTAACTTGTGAGGAGAGAGAGGCCCTCAAGGGAAAGAATGCTGAGCAGCTCGATCAGGGACTTTGCTACCAAGAAATTTCCCTCCATGCCCTTGTTTAAAGCACAGAGACCCGGGCAGGTCAAGCCGGGGAATTACATCTGGAAGGAGGTTCTCCTGAAGAGGCTCTATGAGGCGGCCCTGAGAAAGCGCTGTGGCCATCAGTAGGGAGGAAGCGGTGGGGAAGAAATCGATGTACTAAAGGCGAAGGGCATCCCCTGCTTTGTGATGGTGAAGGAGCTCCCCTAGAAGGATGTGGCCTGGCAAAAGTGGGGGTTCCGTCCACCACTATAGATGAGGTCGTGGGGGACGGCAGTGCGAAGAAGAAGGGGGCTCCTGAGGAACACGTAGAGCAGAGGCCAAAGAAGAAAGCCAGAACAATCTGTCTGACTTATGGAGAGAGAGATACCCTCAGGAAAAAGTCTGCACAGCAGCTCAGGGACTTCGTCGTGAAGGAATTTCGCTTCATGCCCTTGTTTAATTAAAGTACAGGTGGCCGGGAATTAAGGTTAAGCAAGGGAATTTTATTCAGAAGGAAGTACTCCTGCACAGGCTCGACGCTAGGCTTGACAAGGCCTTAGCTCAAAAAGCACTGCAGCTATGAGTAGAGAGAACCTCCCCCCCAATGCAGGAAGTAAAAAAGATCTTTAGATATCTTTAAGGGGCATCCTTCGTGTCTAAGGAGTTCGTACTGTGCTTTGTTTTCTTTAAAAACTCAGCTTATAACTCTCTCTAGTATACTTTATAAGTCAGTCAAGCGCAACTGGAATTTCAATCAAATTTTCATAAAATTCTAGTAAACATCCAAAAAATTCCAGTTTCAAATATAACTGAGAAACTGTTTAAAAACAACTAAAAATTCACTTTAAAATTTTACAGGTTGATTGATTGATTGATTGATAAAATACTTCATTGGTTAATGAACTAACTCTGCATGACTATCGCATGCCAGGGGTGACTGGGGTGTTTTTTACCCCCCTAAAGCGGGGCATTTCCGCAAAAAACTCGTTCTTATAATTGGTAGGGAGTTAGAAGCTGAAACTTTGTGTAAGAACACGTTGTAACGATAAAAAAAGAACTATAGAACAAATTTTTAGATCATTTCTAGAAACATAGGCTGTCACACAATTTTTTTGATTTTAAGGCCATTTTTTAACGGTTTTGAATAGTAAGAAAAACGGTACAAAACTTATAAAATTTGTATGGCAGCCTATGTTTTTAGAAATGATTGAATTGAATGAATGAAGTTAGCTTTGCTAGAGTGGAGCCGTGCTCCCAGCAGCCCATGTTCATGCAAGAGATTGTCAATCACTCAACTCTAGAGATAAAGCTAAGCGCGAGATCTCCTGAAGTGCTCGCTTGGTGAGCTCACGAGCAGCATGCACGTTGGAGGTGGCAATATAAGACTCGAAGAGAAGAAGACCGAAACCAAAGTTGGCACCTTGAAAGAGTTATAGGGCAAACGGAATGTCCAGCGCACAAATCGAAGCTGCAATGCATCAAGTGCAACGATATCTCTCTGACTTACTGGCAAAGCTTCCAGCGAGTACGTTGCCACCGGCTCCCAGAGCACCTGCAGTAAACGAACTTTGCATTGGGGGGGCAAAGGACCTAAGGATGAAAAAGTGCCCATCACTGCCCCCAAACAGCGTTCAGCACTTTCAAGTCGGTCCCTGACTGACTTTCTTGGGTCCCCTCCCTCAAACACACGACACCCAAAGTATTTATAGCTCTCTACACATTCTAGCTTCTTTAAAAAAACTGAGCAACATAGTTGAATAAACAAATCATCTAGGCCCTACACTATAAAAACTAAAAAAGAAAATATCAGGGTCAGTTTTTTTTAAAATAGATTTTTTTTTAATATAACAACCAAACCAACCGTTGTTTTAGTGTTGCAAAAGTGTTATTCATCTGTTGCAAACACATGCCGGGGGCGAGTAGGGTATGACAGCCTATGTTTCTAGAAATGATATAAAAAATCTGTTCCAGAGTTCTTTTTCTATCGTGACAACGTCTTCTTACACAAAGTTTCAGCTTCTAACTCTTTACCAATTATGAGAACGAGTTTTTTGTGGAAAAGCCCCGGTCTCCTATGCAGAGGGGGGGGCAAAAAGCATCCCACTCGCCCCCGGCATGCGATTAATGATTGTTCTTTTCCCTAGCCCTTTTCTAGAAACGGATCGCCTAGCTTTTCACTGCTACGCTATACATAAGCCTAAGTATGAACAAAAATGCATGCGGTATGCCCGGACTGCGGCTCCGACTACCATTCGCCATTGGTACAGCGGTACACGATGGCTGCTGGTTAAGTCACCTAGTAATAAATGATAATGATGTTTAATAAAATATGTGATTCAAAACTGTTCAACTTAAATCAAAACTTAGCTAGTTTTGTTAATTGTGAGAGCTCAATGTTGGTCATCTATCACTGAACGTCTATCATTTTTTTTCTAAGCTGTTTATTTTTCTTTCTTTCTATCTGAGATGATGCCAGGCTAACAAACACTGGCAGTGAATCAGTCGACAAACTGACTCAATGCGCGCACGCCAACCCGAAAGAGCTTCTACTTCTGGGGGCCTGACAGGATGGCAAAAACTTTCCTTCTAGACCTGCAAAAAAGAGAGACCTTCTCTCCCTTTATCTGTTTCTTCCTTCCAGCTTCTTTTCCCTGTTCGGGACTTCATCCTTTCTCTCTTTCCTTCCTGCCGTCGTGTTGCTGGTTACCTTCCTTCTATGATCCGATTTTCATGCTACAGAGCTGGAAACAGAAAGGCCGCTTCGTCACATTTCTCTCAGCAGAAGAAGCTGACGCTTCAGAAATACAGAGATTCTCTTACACCCCCCGAGAGAAATTACATGATGGTGCACGAACCGTCTTCGTTGATCAGATACTGCACACACACACACACACACACACATACACACAAACACACACACACACACAAACACACACACACACACACACACACACAGAGAGAGAGAGAGCGAGAGAGAGAGAGAGACAGACAGGCAGACACACACACGCACAGAGAGAGAGAGAGAGAGAGAGAGAGAAGAAAGTGTGTAGACGGCAGAACAAAGTGTGTAGACGGTAGAACAGACACAGACTTGCGTCTCTACAAACAAAAAAGACGAGTTGGACGTCTCGCCCAAGAATTTGAAGAGACCATGCACAGCACAAGACCCTGCAAATATTCTGAGAAAGACGAAGAAAGAAGAGGCAGCAGAAGCAGCAGGGGAAGAACAAAAGAGCTGCAGAACGAGGAAAAGAGGACACTCAGCCAACCCATCAAACAGTCAACCAATCAATCACTCAATCGATGTGACGACTCACTGCCTGACTGCAGGTCCGTCCACCTGCCTGACTGAGAGAGAGAGAGACTGACCCCAGTACACAGTGCGTGTCTGGCGCTCTTGTTGGAGGACTGAGAGGTCAGAACGTCAGGAGGCCCAGAGACCTCTTGGCGGTTCCTGCAGGTGAGACATTCGGCAAAAATCCAAACCAATCTTGCCATATACGATAAAAACGAAATACGCAAGCGAAGTCGAAGAGAGCTGTCCTACAAGGAGAAAAATCCGAGGAAAGACATCTCGAAGTGACATCCAGGCACCACACTTACTCCCAGCCCCCCACTGACCCATCAGCACCAGCAGGAGCCTCTTCTACGCTCCCTGCCCTTGCAGCTGCCGTTTGGGACTTTCGAATTCCCCTCGTCACCTCTCCAAGGCCTGCTCCCTTCCCGTCTCCCTCGTCATCCTCACTCGACTCACTGCCGTCGTCATCCTCCCACTCACTCTTCCCTCCCGTCTCCTCTTTCTTCTCCACAACACCACCTGCCCGAGTCTGATCTAGTGCCGCTCCAAAGAGAACTCTCGTTTCCGTCTCCTCCGGAGAATTCGAGACGGCAACAGCAGCAGTAGGGACAAGAGCAGAAGATCTGCTAGAAGACGAAGGGATCCCGTCCTTTCCTTCCTGCGTTCCTGTGTGTTCAGGCGAAGGCGCACTGTCCGCAGTTGCTGGAGGGAGGGGGGGGGACATGCTCTCTTCCATCCCTCGGCCAGTCCCTGTCGCTGTGGCAGTCGCCGTCCCAGCCGGTGAGGAAAGCGGGTTCTCTTTAGGTTTCTCCGGCTGTGCGTCTTGTGACTTCTCCACCTCCGCTTCCTCCTGTGTGTTCTCGTCAAGGCCGAAACCTGGCAGTGCCCCCCCGTCGGAGCCGGCAGCCCCCGCCCCCGCACCCCCCGCAGGGCTGACTCCTCCACTGACAAGGCCGGAGTCTCTTCTCCCGTCTCCGACCGCACTCACGCTCATGCCATCCGAGCCTTCTCTCTTGCCGCTTCTCTTCGACCGGTACTGCTGAAGGATTGTCTCGTTTGTCTGCGAACACAAAAAACAAACACACCAACAGAACGAACAAAACGGTGAAAGGCCGGAGCAAGCGAAGAGCACAATACAGGCGGACGTCCTCTAGACACTCTTGCTGTCCTTCATAACCCAACTTTCCTTGGAAGGGATAGATGTGTGTGTGCTTCCGCCTTTCTGCCAAACCATCAACCCTACTCACCTCTTCCATTCCTTTCGCCAAGGCCCCCAACGAGGCCATCCTCTTCTCCATCTCCTCCCAGTCAGCCTCGTCGTCTGCGTTCTCCCCGCCACTCTGCATTCATGAAGGAATCCATCCATCCATACATACATGCATGCATGCATCCATCCATCCATCCATCGACGGATACAGAGAAGCACAAACAGATACTCACACGCAGGCAAGCCAAGGAATCAGTCGGAAAAAACGGTGGAAGCAGAACACTTTCAGGTCCCTTGACATACCCAAAAGGACTCGTCTTTCCTCCATTTCTTCAAAGAAAGAAAAAAAGTTTCCACGAGACCAGTCAGCTCCCCATACCACGTGTGGGAAAGCGGTCGTTCCGTCAACACAGGGTTGCCAGGTCCTCCTATTTTCTCTTGTAATGTCTGGATAGCCAGACTCTCTCTGTGGTTTCGCCGTGAACGTCTTCACGTGCATCTACGGACGTACCGAGGTTGCCACCAGAGCTCCGTGATCACCACTCTTGATGGCCCCGTAGGTTTGTCTGCAGAAGCAGAAAGGTAGAAAGCAGAAAGGGAAAGGAGAAGAAAGGAAAGAAAGATCTCTGTAGATGCACAATGTGGAAGAAGAGGCAATGGCAACACGGGAAGGGCCAGCGGTTGCCTCTTCATTGCCTACCCTCCCCTTCCTCCATTAGCTTCCACCTTTTCAACTGTCGTCCTTCCCGCCATCATTCCCTCACCACCTATCTCTCTGCTTCCTCAATGACGACACAAGACGAGCTGAGAAGGATGTACTCACTTTTGGGAAGGCGACAGAGACCCCTCAATGTCCTTCTTGATGCCCTCGAAGAGTCTTCGGGCAATCGCGACGTTCTGCAAGTGACACGAAAAAGACAATGTATCATACGGGGAGGGGCACAAGTGGAGATCAGGAGCAACGAGAGGGAAAGGTAAATTGCCACACATCTCCATTCCACCCATTCCTTTCTGGAATGAATCTCACGAGAAAAACAGAAAGAGCAAGATCAGCGGAAACCAACGAGAAAAGGCCACCGGCTCCACCAACGCAGACAACACAAGCAACATGAAAGTTAAGGTGAATGAACACGCGTTCTCGACGTACCTGGGCGTTGAAAACTTGATGTGCGAGTCTGCAGCAGCCACCAAGAAAGTTCACGCACGGAAGTGGAAGAATGGGTTGAAGCAAAGCCTCGAAATCTACAGGCGAACAGACGAAACAAACACCTCCTCCCTCTGTCTGTCTTTCCATCTAATCACTCACACAATCGTGCACACACGTTCACAGATGGGCACAAAAGCATACAAGCACTGTGCCAGTACATACTTATCGCAGCCCACGTTTGCTTCGGACCAACACAGATAGGGAACGCCTCTCTTCCTCTACTTGTCTGTGTGGATTACAAAACGTCTCGCCCATTCGCTCGTCATCCGTCTTTCTCGGATCTTTCCTTGTTTCTTCACGCAATCGCCCCAACCAACATCCGAACAGAGCGACCGACCGAGGGGTTGCCTGTGTGGGAAATCTCCACCTCTCGTCGTCCATGTCCACAAAATGCCGTGCGTCCTCCACATAATTCCTTCCCTCCACCCCGGCCTCCGCCATAATCAACAGAGAGGATCTCCGCTCAGTCTGACCACCCGCACCGACCCCCTCACCTCCCCCAACTGCCGTGGCGCCGAAGGCTCTGGTCAGATTTGTCGTCACGTCATGGCTGTTGACATCTCGGGCCGAGAGGGGGGGCGCCGGGGTTTTGGCACCGCTCCCGACACTCAGAGCCAGTGACGCTCCCTCTCCTGCACCCGGGCGGGCAGTGTGCGGGCGCAAGTCTTCGGCATTCCCGACGGAGGACTCCTTCAGAAATCCCACACCCTCCACCTTCAGCCCTTCCCCGCCGCTCTTGCTCTGACCCACTGATTTCCCAAAGCTTTTCTGGGACAAAGCTAGGAGAGGAACAGGGGGTTTGGGGACAGGGGGGGCGTCTGGGAACATCCTCGCGACATCGGGAGCTGCACAGGCGGGCAAGAGAAGAAAGAGGGCAGTGCATTGGAGAATAGACATTGAATGAATTGAGGTCGTCATTACCATGATTTTTTCTTTTGGTCTGGAAGACAATTCATGGGGTTTGTTTGACGTGGTTCTTAAAGGAGAGACTATGGGGCCGCCACACGATGAAAAAAGGGATGGAGAAGGCAGGCAGTAGATTGCATGATTTTGCGAGCAGGAATAAGCAGCAGATGTTTTTTAATTCTTGGAAAGAGAAAAGCCGATTCTGCTGTTGAAGGAGGAAGGAGGAAGGGGAACGGAAGGGGAAGGTATCCAGAGAGCTTCATGGGATATTTCTATTTCTTCTGTCTGAAGTAAATTTCAAAAAACAGAGACACGCAAACACGCGCGCGCGCGCGCACACACACACACACACACACACGTGTGTGTATGTATGCATGTGTGTGTGTGTGTGTGTGTGTGTGTGTCTGTGTGTGTGGACAGCAATCATTGACTCACATTCAGTTGCTTCGTCCTCTGAGCTTTCATCCGACTCCGACAAATTTGCGTCTGCCTTCTCCCCCCCTTCCCCTTCCCCCCCCGTTGTGATATCGATGAGGCCCTTCTTGCCTAGTTCCCGGGACTTCTGAGGAACGTGTCCCGGCTGCTTGAGGCAAAGCTCTAGGTCCACCAGGAGCTCCTCGGTGGTCTTCTCAAGATGAGCAACCAGACCAAGAGCTTGAACGGCAGAGCCCTGCAGTAAGGAGGGAGAGACCTTCACCCGATGGATCTGCTGTCTAAAGGGAAACGGTAAGAGCTGGTTGGTACTTCATATGAGAAGCGCAAGGGCGTGCAAGTGGGAGAAGAGAAGGGGCTAGGTCAGTCAGGAAGCATGCAGGTAAACAAAGCCTCAATGTAAAGGCCGGATAGGAGAACAGACTCACGGAGGGTCCTGAGCCTTTGAGTTCCTCCACGGACTGCTGGAGAGTGGCCAGTCGATCCTGCAACTCGTTGAAGCGTTCCTTTGCGGACTCCATTTTGAATGTGTTCTTCTGGAATCGAATCCCAAAGTTCGGCTCAACTCACAAAGCGATACGCTTGCATACTCTACTCAACAAACACGCACTGCAAAAGCGCGGTTCAAGGGAAGTGGCCGTCTATCCTCCTGCACACCGGAGCAGCCTTGTGCCTGTGAGTCCACTGGAAAAAACTGCGACGTGACGCTGCTGCAATAAGACCTCAGTTTCCACTATGTTTCCACTGCTCGAGCAAAAGATTTGTCTCAGACGTCTCTGCATGCATGCGGTATACGTCCTTATACGTCCTTCGCGGTTGACGGTATCTGAAATCTCTGCATGCAGAGGCCAAAAAATGCCAAAGCGATGACCTCGTCTCTCTTAGGTTACGGCATGTCTGCTAGCTGGTGTCCATCCGCGGGGGCCACGCCGCCACGGTCCTTTCTGACAGTATACGCGAAAAAGGAGGCCACATTACAAGGCATTTGAAAGGCAGTTCACAGTGACCCGCCATCATACAAAAGCCAAAAAGAGCTTGGAAACGTTTCTGGGAAGTTTCAAGTGATGGCGGGAAAGTTTTGTTGATGTGGAGTCCATCAATTGCCTTCTTTCAGTTAGCTCAGATATATCCACACAGCTGTCTCTGAAAGATTCAGGACGAGTCTTGAGGTCGACAGTAAGGGTACAGAACCTTCTCCTCCTCTTCCTGCCACCGTGTCGATTCCAAAGCAATCCACAGGGCGGTTTAGTGGTGGAGACTCACGCCGAGGATCCTATTCCCAGATGGCGGTGAGAGAAGGAAGAGACGAGGACCACATGGCCCTCTCGAACCAGAAGTACAAAGTACATGAAATGGTAACGTATGACCCCGAGGCCGCCACTCACCACGACCCTCATGACGAGGCAGTGGGACAGGTGGAGTTCCAGTCTGAGGAAGGGGGAGGGGTCGGAGACTTGGAGGCTCGGCAAGGTCAGTCTGTCATTTCATTCAAGTCTTCTTTCAGCCGATCCTGTGGAAGGTCAGTTAGTCAGTTGGGAGGCAGGCACCTCGTTTGGTGTGTGAGGTGTACCGAGAATCCAATGGGCCTGTATAGTTTCTTCAGCACAATGGACTCTGTGGCAGTGGGTGTGCAGTCTTGCTTTCCTCTCCTCTCCCCTCCCTTCCTCTATTTGAGTGCAGAATACAGACTTCGGTTGAACGCTTTGAGGACTCTGGTCTCATTAACCTTCATTCTCAACTACGATCACGGTCAGTCGCTTCAAGAGAATTAAGCAAAACCGTCATGAGTAAAAAACAGACCTTTGGCTGTTCTCCATCTGGGAAAGTGACAAGTCGATTTCACAAATTCCATCGGAGTCCTTAATTCTCCCCTTTGCTAACCCGCACCTACCGTCTTTGTCCTCTCTTCTCCGTCACCCGCAGGCGCCGTGCCCGCAGTAATCGACGACATCGCGTCTGAGTTCACAGGCCTCTCTTTCAAGGAACAGGCGCTCATCGGCTCACTCGTCTACGCAGGGCTGATCATGGGCACCCTTCCCTCCGGGTTGATTTTCCAACAGATACCCGGCAAGGGAGTTCTTCTTGTGGCCTCGGCATGTCTCGCCATCGCCCTTTTGCTCTTTGCCCTCTCTGGCAACCTGTACGCCTCATTCCATCCTTCAGGTGACCTGACAGGAATGGCGATGTCCGGAAGTCTGTGGACAATGTACGTGACGAGAACACTCACGGGACTGGCACAGGTAAGGGTTTGTAAATGAGGAAGGCAGAGAAGCTTTCTGTTCGGTCGTAGGAGTGGAGTGAGTGATAGTCTGTTGGGCTGTCTTCAGGCGGGGATAGAGTGTTGGATTTTGGGGCTTTCCGAGAGGCAGAAATCAAAAGCTGACGCAGCTTTTTTTCGCCAGCGTGTTTTCTCTATTTCCTTTCTTTTTCTGTTTCCTCGCCGCCAAGCGGTATGCGTAGAGTTTCTTCTCTGACTGGGTTACGATCAAGATCTTCTGTTGTATGTTCCTTTCTTTTTTGTTGCTCAAAAATTGTTTGTGCAGGCCCTCCCTGTCGTGTACGTTCCTGTGTGGATTGACGAGTTTGCACCTCCCGAGAAGGTGACGCGGTGGATGTCGTACAGTCAGCTCGCTGCAGTGCTGGGGCAGGTGATTGGGTATTTCCTGTCTGGAGTGATCTCGAAGTATAACATTCGGCTCGGAAGTTTGGCGGCGTGGAAAACGACTTTTATCCTGCAGGTGGGGGGTGAGAGGGGGATGGGGTGTGTATGAACGCAACATACGAGATTCAATGGACTCTCTCTGTCCTGAGTAAAAGGATTGTTTGTTTTTTTCAGTGCTGTACGTGTCCCGTCAGACGATCTTGATTCTGTTGTCGTCAAGCTCCTGAAGGAAGCCCTCCCTTTGCTGCTTGCATCCATTGGATTCTTCGCTCTTTTTCTTCTTCTTTTCCCCTCACCCATTAGAGAGCTTCCTTCCCTGTCTCTCCTTTGATCATTCGTATCTCTCTCCGTTGCTTCCCTGCAGGCGTTCTGTATTTTCCCTGTGACAGTGAACCTTTTCTCCCTCCCTGACCGATTGATCAACTGTCTCCACTCCTCTTCTGCGTCCTCGCCGAACGGGGAAGGGGTGGCAGAGGGCACAGGGGAACAGGTGGAAGGGCACGCTCAGTCGAGTGTGGTGGTCACGAGGGAGAGGAGACGGTCGGGGTCTTTTTCAGGAGAAGGGGGGGGGGGATTGTTGACAATGACAGTGAGGGGGGGGCACGGAAATGGAGAGGCACCCTCTGCGGCTGCTGCCGCTGTAGCAGCTGCCCAGAGGGAGAGTCTGGTCGAGTCTGCTGGCTCGGTCGATCCTCGTGCGTTGTATCCCCATGGACATGGGCATGGGGGGCCGGATAGGGAACGGGAGGGACGGTATGCGGCGGCATACCCGTCTTTCCATTCGACTGCAGCGCCTTCTGTGAGAGAGCCAAGAGAGCTCGAGACTGCTGGGCCGTTGGGGGGTGAGGATGATGAATTGGACGAAGGTCTGCACAGAGACAATGGGAGTGAGGCGGAAAGAGAGAGCGTTGGGGGGAGGTCGGCAGCCTCGTTCGTGGTACCGGCACAGGGTGAGAATCCGATGGTTCGTGCAAGTCTGATTGTGGGAGGAGAAGGGGGATGTCACAATCCGCACAGGTTTGAGGATAATGGAACAGCCCATGCGGTACCGAGACCGTCTCTTCCTCGTGTATCGGCACTTCCATTATCTCTCCAGAGCCAGGGGGGGAGGGTCACGACGGGAACTGTGCACAGAGGGTCGGTTGGTCGGTCGGTCGGTCGCGTGAATCAGATTAGATTTCAAATTTTGCTTTTTGCATCTTTGGATGAAAGATTAGATTTCAAATTTTGTTTTTTTGCATCTTTGG
The DNA here is from genome assembly GCA_018398765.1 of Chromera velia. Lineage (NCBI taxonomy): Eukaryota > Chromeraceae > Chromera > Chromera velia. The sequence continues at coordinate 83,705 of JAHBMJ010002216.1, read as the reverse complement.
TTGAAAGATCTGCACGCGGGGCAATGGGAGCGGCAGAGAGATGCACAAAACGTCTTTTTTTTTGTCTTCCCTCTCTTCGTTGAGTGGAAGGAACAACGGCAGTGACACATGCGACAGATATGGGTGCGAAAGTTTGTGTACGGCCGCATCTGGGGATCGGAGAAACGGGCTACTCACGGAAGGGAATTTCTTTGTGTTTTTTTTTTCTCGTGTACCAAGTCGCTCAGAGCTCTCTGACTGCCTGTATTTGACTTTTGTTTGCCCGTCTTTAATTTCTGCAGGCGTCTGGACTCTCTGAGTGCGCGCGGAAATCCCGACCAGCCCTTGTGCCCATTCCTTTTGTCAGTCAGTTCCCCCGAACGAAAGGGAGACTAGAACTTTCTGAGCCCCCTTTTTTTCCTCTCGGCTTTTTCGTCCTTTTTTACGGAGAGAGTATCAAAAGGCATGCAGAATTAAGTGAAAAAGTCCTACGGGGATTCCGAAGTGAAAAAGCATTGTGTGCTGCTTGACGAGAAGCAAGCGTTCATAGAATAGAAAGACAATTGGCAGCCCTTCGATCCTAAAAGTACTTTGGTTAAAGTCTTCATGCGTGTAGGCATAGAGAAAGATCAGCTCCTTTTTTTGGTTCATGTCTGTGTTGCACGTGTTGCAGAGACACGGGACGTCAAATCCTCTACCTCTGCAAAAGCGGCCTCTACATCGTCAGTCTTCACTTCTCTTTCCTTCTTTTCTGTCCTATCTGTCGTGTCTCCTACCTGCTCTCGGATTTCTTTTCGTTTTTGCCTCCCGGACCTGGAATGAATCTGGATTTTGCACGACATATGTCTGTCTTTTTTCGCTCTACTGGGTTCTTTCTTATTTGTTATTTAAGAGAGAACTGCTTTGGTGTGTGTCCTTCTTTGAGTGTCTTTCCTTTTTTCTGTACTTTCGTCTGCACAGTCGAAACGTGCCCTCATCTCCAACTCTTCTCTCTACTTGGATGCACTGCATGTGTGCACGCACGCGTGCAGCTGATCACTCTGGGCATGTCGTGCCTGTACTTTGTGGTGACTGGCATTCAATTTTGGGTCACAAAGTGAGTGGGCGATTGAGGTGTGGAAGGGAACAAGCAGGGGATTCGGGTGGGGTGGGATTTCATTGACAGGTATGCGCGGAGGGAATGCAGGAAACAGGGAGGGGATGTGGCTTTTGTACCTTTGAGCGGGCATCGGCCTCGTGTCCATGTATGCAGCCTGTCTGTCTGTCGCTCTGGAGGAACAAAAGGAGGAATTAAGGCTTCCCTCCCATGTTGGAAGGGCATCTCTGCCTGCTTGGTGCATGCACGCGGGTGCGTGGTGTTTCTGCTCTTGATCACTGCAGGTATTTGACACTGGTTCTCAATGTAGACAAGTTGATGGTCGTCTCTCTCTTCACCTTCGTCTCTATCACAGCACCAACAGGTACGTCCGTTGTATTCTTGGGATTCGATCGTTGTATCGTTCGTTGTACTGCCTCTCTCTTTCTCTTTCTCTTTCTGGTCGACGAGAGTGTGGTTTTTGACGATTGGTTGAGACTTGTTGAAAACCGGTCAAGAGGAAAAGAGAGAGACTGTTGGTTGTGCTGATGTGCGAGAAAGAAGCGCGTGTGGGTGAACCTAGCTGCGTCTATACTCGGGTGTTTATTTACTCTGCATCCCACTGTTACCGTGACTCCCCTCTTCCTTCCATTTTGCAGCTGGTGTGTTTCTTGGCGGCATTGCCTGTGATCGTCTTGGCGGCTACAGGGGGAGACGCCGCACAACGGCCCTGAAGATGTCGGCAGTGTTCGCGGGATCTGCGGCGTCGTGTGCGATTCTGGCGGCATTCGCTTCGTCCTTGCCGTTCTTCGTGCTCTTCCTGTGGCTGTGCCTGTTCAATGGTGCGGCCCTCGCACCAGTCTCCCTCGGTGTTGTGATTGCAGCCGTTCCCTCTCAAATGCGTTCTTTGTCTTCTGCCTTCTCCCAACTTTTGTATAATCTGTTGGGATATTGCGCGGCCCCGTTGGTAGCCGCGGCGGTAATGGATGGGTTTCGAGGAGACACCCCGGTGTCCAGTGGAGATTCAACGGAGCATGACCCGAGGGAAGTTTTAGCGGTCAAGTGGGGGTTCCGTTTGGTTTTGTTTTGGTCCCTTTTGGGCCTTGGTTTTTTTGCGATTGCGTACGTATCGAATTTGAAAGCACGGAGAAGAGCACGGACGGTTTCACGAGAAGGGGGTGGAACGACAGCGTCCATCCCGATGGATGCGGTTGTCGATGCTGTGAGGGTGGATGAAGAAACCGGGGGGCAACTTGGGGAGACGGGAAAGAAATGGCAGTGGAGGGGACCTGAGAGGGAAGGGAGGCCTACGGGAAGGGGGGGTGGATGGACGCCTGGAATCGTTGGAAGTCCGACCCTAGAAACCGGGTCGATGGATGGGTCGCCTGCAGGGTCTGCTTCCTCTTCGACAGGAAGGACCCCGAAGGAGACAGAGGGGCAGGGGGATAGGGGGCAGACCTCCAGTGAAGGGGCGCCGCCTTCTTATGGTGTTGCCGTGGAGACTGAAGGGGCGGAGGGTGACTCCTCTGATGAAGAAGAAGAGGGAGAGCCCGTGAGCGTTGAGGAAGTTGAGTATGAAATCGCACGCACACATCTTCTGTCTGGCTGAGGTGTTTTGTTCATTTTTCTCGCTGCAAAGGGGGACAAGGGATTAAGAAAGGGGGTGGGTGAAAGGGATGGATGTATTGTAAGAAGGAATGGAAACGGAATTGGGGAGACTCTCCTCTCCATGCTTCGTTTTCTGTAGTAGGTCGGAACAGAGAAGAGAAAGAAATGGAAGGAGAACTTTAATTGGTCTACACACGCGCTGTAATCTGCTGTACCTTATAGGCTGTACGTTTGGTCTTCCTATCTGCAGGCCATTTCGTTCAAGTGCATGAGTCAACTTGCTTCACTGTGTATGGATTTAGTCGCCTTGAGTACTTCTACAAGTTTACAAACGGCGTTACACAGCCCGCCGTTTCAGTTCTTTCAGATATGCCGCTCAAGTTTTCTCTTTCATTTAACACAAATTGACTGGCATATTAATCACAAGAAGCCACTGGCACAGTTTTAAACGATAGTTCACGTAACCGATCACGTTCCCTAGCACTTTCCTTAACTAGTTCCTTAAATTTTTTTATGCAGCATCGATTTTTTCTGTATCATACTATAGAGTGTATGTTTATTTAATTGATTTCAAATTAAAGTAAAAACATGCACTTTTTTGATGAATATTGATATCAGTGTTTTTTTTTATACAAAAATATTTTTATCAAAGCTGTCATCAAGCTTATACAAGCTATGGGCGCTATTATAGGCGTGTATCACAGCAAAAAATAAAAATAAAAAAAACCAGAATTGACTTGAACTGAATTATTTTTTTCTTTTTGTCTGTGTGTCTGTAATACGGTACTAACACCTAAGCACTGTAGTAGGCTAAGCAACAGTTCTACAACAGTAAAACAACAGTTTAATGTGCACGACACCTGCTATCGTCAATAAAAAAAAAAACGAAAATTTGCTTTAATTTTTTTTTTTTGCTATATGAACCGCCTAGTCATCAAGCTTTGAGCTAGGCTTGGAGATAATTTCTATTGAAGCATACAAAATAATGTAAAATTTTAATTCTAATAATTGAAATTTAATTAATGCTAGAATTAATCTTTTCAGTTTATGAATCCTTCTGTTTTGAAAGGACCGAAACGGCGAAATTACCATTTCTGTTCATAACTCCCCCGATTGTGTAAATCGACAGGCGGAACTTTGGAAAAAAAAATAAAAAATTACATTTCTGGGTTGCCAGCCGGCCGTCTTCAGATGTCAACAAATTCGTTTGACTCTGCTTCATTCATCATTTCTTTGACCTCTTCTTTTATGTTTCTCTGATCCAATCATCCAGCCAATTCTTTTAATCATATTTGATCGCGAAGTTAGAATTTTTATTTCTTCATCATGCAGGGATAATTTTTCTGTTTACGCAGACGCTCTTCCCTTCTTCGTACGTCCTCAAGACGATTTTGTGCGCGTTTGTCAAACGATTGATCTTTCTTTCTTCTTTCGCTCTTGGATGGTCCCCATTCTCATTTCTTCTCTCCTCTTTTCCTTCTTACTCTCCCATCTCCCTGCTCTTCTCTTCCCCTCCGTTGCTCTTTTGTCGTTGCTCATCAGTTCTGAGGGGCTCTTTTCAGATATCTCACTTCTTGCCGGCCTCCGCCTTCTGCGCTGTGGGCTCTGCAAGGAGACATCAACGTATGTACACAGAGTCGGAGCCTGTTAGTTAGTTAGTTAGTCAGTTAGTTAGTTAGTTAGTTAGAGGGTGCCTACCCCCAGTTGTATGAAGAAAGAGCAAAGAGCCCATCAAGAGGCCCTGCAGAGGAAACTCTTTTCGCCCCAGTCTCTTCTCTCTTTTCCAAAAAGACGTCAGAAAGTGGTGAAAAACACGTGTTGAAACCGAGTGTCGGCGAGCGGAACAAGAAGAAGTCTCGACAAAGCTATTCGGCTGAAATTGAAGAGAAAACCAGTAAACACCACAAGAAGAACCGTGCAGTAGCAATCGATCTCGCAGTCCCTCTGAGCATCAAATCTTCCATGCATGCACCAAAACGCTGACCAATCGACTCACCAGCCTTCTTGTCCTTGTCGAGGAACCCAGTGCCCCCTCTGACGACGTGCACTACGGGGAGTGCGTGGGCGATGTGCACGACAGGTACGGCAGCATGGGCCACGACGGTGGTGGGGGCTGCGTTGATGACTGTCGGGGTGTGCACGGCGGTGGTGGTGGTCACAACCTGAGGGGAGGAATGAAAGGCAAATGAGAATAGACCCAGAATGGACGGGTGGATGAATAAATGGATGAGGAAATATTCGAATCATGCTATGAAAAAATGACTGACTGAGTCGCAAATTATTGTGTGAGCGGCGGTGATACAGAGACTAAATCGTCAAGTGAGTGTGCAGATGGAAGAAAGAAAGATACGCGCATGAGAAGGAAAGCAATCCCTGTTTCATTTGGCGGCACTGCCATGAGAAGACGTAGAAAACATGCATGAGTGGCCTTGAGCATGAGTGAGTCTATGAAGGAAGGCCCTGCCATTCATGAGCAAGCCGGCGTGCGTACCTTTGCAGCAACGACCGGGGTTGTGGTGGAGAACGCGGGGTGGTCTCCGTTGGCGCCCTCAAGGGGGCTCTTCGGGTTGCCTGCAGAGAGAGAGAGTAGGGGGAGAGGGGGGAATGAGAGGGCGCGACCGTCTTCAGTTGAGTGCTGCGAGACAAACATCTTTTTTGCATTTCCCCCGTCTTGGTTGTTTCGCATGAGTCAACGAAAGTGCAAAATCTTGGGTTGTTCTTATCACGAAGGAAAAAAGGGGGGAGGGAACAAAGAGACATAGACAAGCAGAGAATGGCCCCAAGAAGGACAAATGTTCTCTTTCCGTCCTTTGCCCCAAAAATCTTCCTCAAGAACCTTGCCACTACTCGGCATTCAATCTTGCTTTTCCTCATGAGCTGATGAAGCCAATGAAGCCATGTGCTCTCATCCCTTCCTTTCCATTCCAATCCCTCCGACTGACTCTCGACTGCAGATGGGCGAAGCAGGCCGAAGACGTTGCACAACAAACACGTCGGGTGGAGTCCACAGGAAAGATTGCACATGAGGAGAGGATAGAGGGGGAGGTCAGAGAATGTCGATTTCACTTGGACAACAAGTATTGCATGCTGTTCTTTTCGCGCCCGTCCTTTGTCTCTACTCGACGTAGATAAATCTGTCATGAAGATCAAATTGTGTCTTGTTTTCGTGATACTTCCCTTTAGCTTGCACCTTTCTACTCATGCACGCCTCTCGCACAGCGATTTACCACGAGATTAAAGGAACAATAAAGGGGGACGGCGAAAAATGAGTTCGGAATGTACAATAATAACGAGTCCATTTGGATAAAGGAGAGAGGCAGAGGGGGGAGCAGAAAGAGACCGGGCGAGACGACAAGGAAGAATCCGACATTCAGGCTGATCAGAAGTCAACTGGAGGTTCTTATCTGTACTCATGCAAGAGGGGAAGCACACCACGCAGGAGAGAGAAGCTGTGAGAAAGAATGTCAGAAATCAAAAAAGAAAACATCATCTTGCTTCGACCTTCGAAACCCCACATTCTACTCCCTCTTACTATTGTTTGTCTTTCTTTGGTGTCGAGAGAGCAAACACAGAGGTTTTTGCTTTCAGCATAGCTTTCTGACATCAGGATATGAACAACCAATCGAACAGATGAAGAAAGAAAGGAAGGAAGGAAGAAAGAAAGAAAGAAAGAAAGAAAGAAAGAAAAAAACAAAAACAAAAACAAAGAAGGAAAAGAAGAAGGAGACCAAGCCAACCGACTGACCAGTCATTTCGTTGACCACTGCAGAATTAGAGAGGCAGAAGCACAACAATCACAAGAAGATGAGCCAGCACAAAGTGACAGATTGCCATATCGGAACTTCACGTGTGAGAGGGCTCTTTTCTGACTTTGCAGAGAAACGGTGTCATCTGGCTAAGCCTTCTGCTGGCACTGGTATGCAGAAAAAGTGATTTGAGAACCGCTTTTGATCTATCTTGCAAAAGTTTTTTGCAGCCTCCTTTCATTCAAATGAGAAGAAAAACGAAAGAGACGAAAGTAAACTCTTCTGCTGGTTCTAGCTTGGATTCTTTGATTTCCGGTAAGAAGACCCGATTTATCTATCTAACTGCCGACTGACTGACTCAGGCCTGCGACCTTCGTGCGGAGTTCATCGACCTGCTCGGGGTCTGCACACACACACACACACACACACACACACACAGACGCATAAACAGATAGAGAGAATTAAGAGTGAAGAATGCCAACCAACGACCAGTTATGCAGATGGAAAGAAGAAGAAACCAGAAAGGAGCACATTCACATAGTTGAAGGAGAGGGTCGATCAGAGAGAACTAAGCACAGCTTCCAGTCCACCCGTTTACACACAGTTACAATTCCCGAGCAAGTCAACGCGATCAAGTGCCGTTTTCCCCAATCAGATAAAAAGAATGGAGACAAAACAGAAAGCAACCAGAAGGGATTGAAGCTGATTCGTCCTGTATCGTTCCTGCGTTGCACTGATGGACTCAGATAGACAAGCTGGTTGGGCACATATTCCCCCCCACTTGCACCGAAATTTTATTCCAGTTGAAGAGCTGACTCACGAATGTTGATGGCTGCACGTACACATACGGCAAACACACACACGACAGAAGAGAAAATGGCATAAGAAAGAAGCTCACGCGCATGGATCGGAGACGTCTCAAGTGAAGAGAAAGCGAGTGGTGAATAAAAGAAGCTGGCAACAAAGTGATTGGAGGAAAAAGAGGAGACGACGTGAGACAAAAAGAACACAGCACAAAGACACAGATTTCTGGATGGATTGACGCGTGGACACAGAAAGCACACCAGGGATATGCAAATAGAGATAAGACTGTCAACCCAACAACTGACCACTCGCCACATTGTAGAACTCCTCGCTGGCTGCACACCCACGTACAGAAAGGGAGGGGAGAATGTGCACACAGGGAGGGAAGAAGGCCCTTCGTTCGCCCGTTTTCTTCATGGACTCACGCGGACGGAACATGAAAGACCGATGAACGAACACCAACCGGCAGGAAAGAACGGACGGGAAAGAAGAAAATATGGAGAGGTCAAAGATAAATGAACAGTTCTGACACACTTCTCCTTGTCCTGCATGCCTCTCCATTTCCATTCTTTGCTTTGCAAACCGTCTGATTCAAATTGACAGAAAAAGAGAACACCAACGCACACCGTGTTTTTGGTTCCCATTACGACTGTGACTTGGTTCGCACAAGTGCGCTGACCGACAGTTTGCGTTTTCCAAAGAAAGACGGGGAGACGAAGAAGAAAGTCTGAGTGAAAGGCCAAGAAAGTGGAAAACACAAGAAGAGAAAGGCAATAAAGCAACAAGAAAAAACTGACGAGGATCATCCACGCCCTCAAGAACGTCGGGAGCCGCGAAGTCTGAAAGCAAAAAGGAAGGAAACCAGAAACGGAAGTTTCGACACGCATCATTTCATGATATGGAAATGAGTGGAGTATGTGTAAGGTCCTGGGAAGGTAAAAGAGATACACCGCTGGCATGTAAGCAGACAAAGGTGCTTCTTCGAGGCCAGGACGTAAACGGAACAAGCATTGCGAATCGCTTGCAATCAAACAGAGAACAATGATTTGCACGCAGGCAGAGGCAGAGAGAAGAAGGGAGTGTAGCTGAGAGGTGGAGGTTTTAACCAAGGCGAAAAAAAGTGCTCCTTTCTTCTGTTCAGCATCTACAGGTATGTATGCGGATGAGTGTGGATGTCCATACACTTATGTGTAGATTTCTCAAACAGACTGCAGGTCGATTAGCCCGGTGATCACACCCCTTTTCCTCTGACGTGGGCGTGGATAGAGATACGTGCATTTTCATATGCGGCTTTCAGTGGCTCCTTCGCTAGCTGAGCGTTCATATATACTTCAAGTGTATGCGTATATGCATGTGGGTGAATCCAAGTGCACACGCGCGCGCGCATGTGTGTGTGTGTGTGTGTGTGTGCGTGCTTGGGTGCGTGCTTGTGTGTGTGCTTGTGTGTGTGTGTGTGTGTGTGTGTGTATGTGTATGTGTATGTGTATGTGTGTGTGTGTGTGTGTGTATGTGTATGTGTGTATGTGTGTGTGTATGTGTGTGTTTGTGTGTATGTGTGTGTTTGTGTGTTTGTGTGTGTATGTGTGTGTGTGTGTGTGTGTGTGTGTGTGGATGTGCATGTGTGTGTTTGTTTGTGTGTATGTGTGTGTGTGCAACTGACCAGACTTCTTCTGGAGGAAAGAAATTCCTGCTTTATCCGAAGCAGCATCGAGGGGAACAGAGAAAGAGAAAGAGACAAAAAATGTGCTTCAGTTTTTTTTCATTTGGTCACAAGCACAGAGTGCCAGATATAAGTGTATAAGCATACATGCATGTAAAAAAACAAATCTACACAGAGATGTACATAAGGAGGGTACGTGCACGGTAGAATGCCTTGTGAAGACAGAGAAAGAGCAGACAGCACATCCAACGAGGTAATGGGATTTTAGCTGGATTGATGCATGCAGGGGTGCACGCGTATCGGAGAGAGGGTCAGGACCGATACGCCTGAATTCCTGCAGGACTACTTTCCTCCCTCTTGACCATCGAGAGGCTGACCAGGCTCTGCAAGAAGATCACACAGGCACAAGGAAGCGGAACAATGATGGGGGCTGTTTGGTTGCACAAGAGAATCAAATAAGATTGTCAGACCAATGCACTCTACTTACTGGTGAGGCGGGCCGACTGGGCGACGGCAAGGAAGGCGCCTCCTGCTGCGATGAGTCCGACAGTCTTCATTGTTTGGTGTTGGTATTTCTGCTTTAGAGAGAGGGTTCTGTAAGAGAACAGTCACAAGTGCGAGCTGCTAGCAGACTGGATGTTCTTGTCAGTGATGGTCGGTCTGCTTGGAGGGTCTGCTAGTAACCGATACAACTCGATCGAAGGAGGAGACGAGTCTGAGGCTGGCAAGATGGGACAAAATCGTGTGCAGAAAAGTTGACAGCGGACTCGTCCGAACTTTGTGGAACTTTGTTGCTTCCTTTGAAGTTGGAGTCGCTGCAGATGTCCACCGGTACACACCATCATCAGATGGACAGACATTGATTGTCTGCATGCATGGGAAGAGATCAATTGACCGCGCTCGATCGATATATATATCGCGATCGATATATATCGATCGGATCTGCGCGTGCATGTGCATGCACGAAAATTTATATATAATTGCATGCAAAAAATGCCCAAAAAATACATATATCGATTTTCGCTCGAATTGATTGCGCGCGCGCGCACGCGTCGCGCGATTGAAACATTTTGGCGCGCTCCCTGCCGCCGCGCATGCGTGCGGAAATCAAGAAGGTCAGACTTTCCCTCAAAGAAATCTGAACCATTTGGCGGACTGATTCTCGATCTTTGAACACTTTCCCACAAGCAGATTAACGACAAGCCTCAACACGAAGTTCTCCCGCAATGTGCTTGGAGAGGCGCCTTCGGTTGACTTGACAGAAAAGTGCAGAATAGAAAAATCAGATTGTAGCAACGTACTGTTGCTTGGCTGGGGCCCCCTCTGTCCCTTGCCTGGTTGAAGGGGTCTTGCTCCACTTCGTTCTTTTCCCTACAGCATGAGCGGGTCTACCAGCCCGCCCCTGCGGACTATTGACCTTGCCATACTCAAGAAGAACATCTCCAAACCAAATGGTGGAACTCCTTCTTCGTCTTCCAAGACAAAGGGAGCACCCTTGAAGAAGAAAGGCTCGGGAGGCTCAGCAGGGTCTTCGTCCCTTGTGCTTCCAGAGGGCGCCACAAGCCAGGCGTCCCCATCCGGCTTCGAGGACACCACACTGGTCACCAGCCCAGAGAGGCGCAGTTCCTTCCGCATCGATGACAAACCAACTCTGCACAGAATGCGTACAGCAGGGTCAGTTTATTCCGTGCATGCATATATAACTTATTTCAAAAGAAAAGAGGCTCTCTAAGAAAAATACCAACATTTTTTGATGTCTAATATTTCTTGCTCTCCCATTGTGTGTTTGCAGCCTGCCAGGCGGCTACTGCGAAGTTGACGATATCCGCGCATGGAAGCGCATCGTCGATCTGGATGGCTACTGCAGATCGATGGGAAAACACGGACCCTACATAGAAGCACTCCGGACGGTGGACATGGAGGAGTTCAGGTCAGACAACTCAGGGGTTTACTGAGAATGGAATCATGGAAGTATGTGTGAAGTTTCTTTATTTTTCTTTGCACCGACAAAGTACAAAAATTAAGGTCAGGCACTACCGCGCCGCAGTGAGCTTCTCTTTCTCAATGCTGTCCTCCCCAAATCACGCCACACATAGACAAAGGTCGGGAGAGCTTTTCATATCTGCAAAGTGCTGCAAAAAGAGCCTTTTTGGCATGATGCAGTAGAGCATATGGAGCGCATGTGCGTTTCATCTGTTTAGGTCACCACGAGCGCACACTGCTTTTTGTATTTCTCTCCACATTTTCCAAATGGTTTGAGGGATGTGTTCCACCAAACAGTGTCACATTGACGGATGGACAGGTGCACAACTGGACAGACAGATGGATTTCTCCTTGAAGTCACCACATGAAAAGTCCAGCAGGTCGACTGGTCTCTTCCATTGTTTTTAAACCACTGATCTGAAGATCGCGCATTTGCCGACAACACAATTGAATGACCGCAGGGGAGACCCCGAACGGCGGGGTGTGCGCACTTCTGAGTGGTCTTCTGTCCCCCTGACGGGACGCTACTACGATTATGAATCTCAGGGCACTCTGGGGAGACGGACAGGTGAGTTCGGTTTGTTCAAGTCAGCTCTAGACGCGCAAACAAGAGACGCACAATCAATCATTCCCACGATTGTTCATAGGAGTGTTTCCATCCGTCTTTACTCACGAATGTTCCGTGTGCGTCGCTCTGCTTTTGTCTCAAATTCTCCTTGCGAATCTCGTCTCTCATTTACTGAACGCAAGCCGCCGTCACTTTGGTTGTTTCTTCCTTTTAATTCGTCGAGAGCTTGTTGTTGAGCGCCGCCCTTATTCGCTCATCCTTTTTCTTCCACCAAACTGCAGTCGCCCAAAGCTTCTCGCCAACAAAACGAAAGGGTGGGTCCGTACACGTGTGAATCAATAATCAGTTGACGCTGTGCGCTGCTTCATCAGTTACTTCATTGAGAGCAGAAAATATGCGGATGTTTTCTGTTTTTGTCTTTTTCCACGTCTTTCTTCGTTCAATTGTCACGTTCATCCTGTGCCACCTTTTTCTCTCCCTCTTTCAATCAGAATTCTTTGTAAGCGATGTTATGTCAAGGGAAGTATTCTGGTTTCTGAGTCGTGCATATCAATGTTTGCATATCTTTGCGTGTGTGTGTGCGTGTGCGTGTGTGTGTGTGTGTGTGTGTGTGTGTGTATGTGTGTGTGTGTGTGTGTGTGTGTGTGTTGTGTGTGTGTGTGTGTGTGTGTGTGTGTGTGTGTGTGTGTGTGTGTATGTGTGTGTGTGTGTGTGTGTGTGTGTGTGTGTATGTGTGTGTGTGTGTGTGTGTGTGTGTGTGCGTGCGACCCATCAGGTTTCTGCACGGGGACTTACTCTATGAGCAGTAAGATGACCGACCCTTTGAACACAAGTGAGTCTGAGCGGAGCAACATTTTTTTCTTTTGTTCCTTCCTTCCTTCATTCCTTCCTTCCTGCCTTTCTTCCTTCCTTCCTTCCTTCCTCCCTTCATTCATTCCTCCATTCATTCCTTCCTTTCTGCCTTCCTTCTTTCTCTCTTTCTGCTAGTTTTGACTCGCAAACAGAGGAGGAGACACTTTGCCAATTTGTGCCTCTTGTGAGCTGTCTTTCCTTCCCTCCAGCTCTTGAATCGCGAAGAAACAAATGACCGCCGTGTTAGCGATTGGAAGGCGTCACACGGACCTCACCTTACTCACAGCTAGCTGCTTCTCCCTTTCTGCTGTGCAGTCAGGGAACTCGGTGCACTTTCTCAAAGCACAAAGACACCGAAGAGATGCATCACTGGAGACCCATCGGTAAGTATCCGGTGTGTTCTATGGGAAAGCATTTCAAAACACAGGAATTGCAGTAGCGTCGAATGCCATATACTTTCTTCGCGCATTTCTGTATCTGTATTCATTGAATCTCATGCAGCCTCTTGATTTGTCTGAATTAAATTGTATCATCTTGCAATTGTGAAACTTCAAAGGATGTTCTTTCGATTTGTGTGCACCAATCGAACCGCTTTTTTGCTTACACTTGCAGGGCCAGTACCAGAAGGTGAACGACAGGACCTACCGCCTTCCCTCTGAACTCGCCACAGGCATCAATGGTCAGGCGGGAGAGGGACCGAGGGAGATAAATTGACGGTCTTTTCTTTTTCTCTCTATTTCCGGCTCTGTGATGTCTATTTGCATGCACGCATGTTTGTTTGTTTTTTCAACGAAAATGTGCTCCTCGACATCTCTTTTCCCTTCTTACAAAAAGTTTTGTGTGTGGTCGCGGCAGAGGAAGCAATCAAATTTTGTAGATTTCTGTGCAACCATCTGAATCGTTCGGAGTAGCCACAGAAATTCCCGAACCCCTCCCCAAGAACTTCGCCACCCCCTTTTGAATGAGAGTTTGAAGCCCTCAGAAGGGGTCACAAAATATTTTGAGAAGACTGAACACAGACCGAATCGACTGCAGTCAGCACCTTGCCAGACAAAAGGGCTTTCCTTGAAATGAGAACTCACTAGATATTAGAAAAGGAAGTTTTATGAATAAATTTGCTGTTCATCTGCAGCCCGCACGAGGGAGATGTGGAGGCAGAGGGAGAAGAAGCAACGAGAGGCGAACCCTCCCTTTGTGCCAAAGAAGAGAGGTGCGATGAGGGGAGGGAGCGACGGGGAAATGGCAGTTCATTCTTTTCCAGGAGTTCTCTTCCTGATGTTAATACATACATGAGGAAAAGGTTCTTTCTCTGTGCCGGTTGCTTGGATGACTTTGATTGTCTTAAGTCGTTGATGCTCCTTTCGGACAATCTCGCACGCTCTTTTTCTGCATTCAGATGCCCGCGCTGTGCGTCTCTTTTCCTTTTTTTCTTTTTGTACTCCCGGAGGAACCCAATACAGGAACGAATTCTCCAGGTCCAATTGGAAATTTCCTAAAAGCCGCAACGTGATTGCCAGTCTGTTATGCTGGATTGTTGCTGCCCGTGAACGGGTACACAGACGTTCCTTTCTGAGTCCATCTCCATCTCTGTGCACCCTCCCTCCTTCCTTCCTTCCTTCCTTGCTTGCTTGCTTGCTTGCTTGCTTGCCTCTCTCTCCCCCAAAAATCAGCCGGGGTCCTCTCTCACGAGTCCCACGAGACAACCAACCTGCTTGCAACTCGGTCAGTCAGCATACACAGAGAAGAGACAGGAAGGACGTAGAATGAGGGGGAAGATGAGACTGTGCGTCCACAACAAAGAAGAAACAGAGATGGCAGGAAGATGGAAACAAATGGCTCAGACCCAATTCTTGGATTTCATACCGACCATCAGCCAAAACTTTCTCGTGATCGCAGTTTCACTCGATTCTTAAATTAAGAAAAAACGGCCACTAAAGCTCCCCTCATCCCCCGGCCCTGTTGCATTTTCATTCCTGTCTCTCCTTTCTGTGCTCTCTTCTCATTTCTGTCCGAATGCCTGTCTATCTTTGCATCATTGCAGGTACATGGCAGAAGAATTTCGTCCAAAGGCCTCAGCAGCCCTTACCTTCCGTTCCTTCGTTCCTCCAGAGGGCATTCAGAAGTCAACACACGACTCCAGAAACGCTCCAAAGTTCAAAGCGGCATGCGAGGTGGGTCTCCTATTTGGCAAGCAATGTTTCGCTCTGTCTGTTGGCGCGCGCGCGCGCGTGTGTGTGTGTGTGTTTGTTTTGGTGGTCTCGGCTTCTTTTTTGCGTGCACTCATGGGCACTTGTTTCTTTTCATGTGCCTTCCTGGCTTTGTCTGCGATTTGCTTGAGTATGGACTGCAAGGTATGACTCCCCTTCTCATGTTCTCGCATATGTCTTCCACCCGCACTTACTTCTGCCCCCTTATCTACAGAAAATAGAGCGCTCTTAAGCGACGAAGGTCTCCTTTGAGAAGCTCACCTGGCGTCTCTCTCTCTTTGCCCTGCATCCATTGTCCACTTTCGTTTTTGTGGTCGCTTCTGCTCTCAGCAAATCAAGATCAACCACGCGACTACGGGCGCAGACAGTCAGTAGAGTCTGGACAGGATGAGATGAGTTGAGGAGGCGAATTCTGGCCTCTTCTTCTTTCTTTCTTCCTTTCGTCTTTGTTTGTTTGTCTGTTTGTGTTTTTCTTTCGATTGCTCTCCATTCTTAATGATTCCTCGACTCACGGTTCGTCCCTCATCCTGCCGCCTTCTCTTCTTGCCGTCTTGAACGATCGCGCAATTCTGGACAGTTTTGTTCTATTCTTACGTGTGAGTCTCGACATTATGTACCGGACTGCTCCTCACAACAACGTTCTCACCGGATGCCACGTTGACGGCAGCCTTCTTTGTGCTTGCTGCCTTTATTCAAATAGTTAGGCATGTATACAGTCCTGTCCGCAAAACAATCCAGATGTAAATTACTCATGGCCATCTGTTTCCTGTCCCCTTTTTGTTTTGTTTTGATTTGCGTACAACGGTGCTTTGCCCACAGACGAGTCCATAGATAACTGATGAATAACCGTAAACTGTGTCTCTCCGCTTGCCTGCAGACAAAATCCTGAAGCACAGGGGGATGCAGTCGGATCCCGTCTTCTACACAAAAATGGGGGTCTGAGGGACTTGACTAAGTATGGTACAGAAAGAAGAAAAGCACGGAAAAGGGAAAGAAAGGGGGGGTCTTGTTGGATCGTATTGGAGGAGGGGTGGAATAAGTGAAAGGGACTGGGTTTGGTGGTATGAAAAGAAGTGGAGGGTCAAGGGAGAACGGGCAATGAGGGACTTGGAAAACGAGAGTGGGGGTGTGGGAAGAGGGAAGTTGCAGAAAAGGTGTTATACTGGACAGCTGTTGGTCTGGCTCGAGAGACGTTGGGACCGAGGCTTGCGGCGTTATGAAGGGGATGAAGGGTCTGTCGTGCGCATCGTTTTTCAGTACACACATTGGGTAGGTCACGTGCCTATCTTGGGTGTGGTTTTTGGGGGGTTGACTGGGGACCGGACTGATTGCCCTGAGTTCATTTGTGCATGTGTGAGCATCGCAAGTGGTCCATTGGTCGAATTGACTGCATGTACCCTGATGAGGTGATTGAACTGGAGACCGAAAGAACGAATTCAAGAGGGGGGAGGGAACCAGGGGAGAATTCACGACCAGCATTGCAATCAGTCCACCTGAGTGGTGAAGACAAAGAATTCAAGTCATAGTGAAATGACAGGCCGAATCGCTGTTTGAATCAACGCTTGCACAATTCGAACACAGCCGACATGAAAAAGACGTGCTCTGTTCTTGCCAACGAGTGCTGCTATGTTTGACCAAACGTTCTGTAAGAGGAAACATGCATTGGATCAGATTGGGTCGCAAGTAAGACGGATTGAGGCCCGCCTCCTCAATTCATCTCGATGACTCCCATTGATTCACTATTTAGATTTAATGATGTGCATTATGATACTTTTTTACCTCATGGATCGATCCTGAACGTTATTGACTTGTAGCAGTGTCACGGGAACTGAATTTCATGGAATTTTAGCTAGGATTTTAGCAGATTCTACAGAATTTTGGCTGGGGATCTGCCAGATATTAAAATCTAAAATCTTAGCACGGATTTTATCATTTCTTATAGGATTTTAGCTAGATTTTTAGCAGATTTTATAGAATTTCAGCTAGATTTTTAGCACTTTAAAATTTAAAATCCTCGTCTAAATTATGGTCCAATACTCCGCAAGCCTAGCTGCGAACTAGAGTCCTAGCTAAAACTCTATAAAATTTGTGCAGTACTAAAAACTTCATCAAATTTGCTAAAATCCTAGCTACAATCCCTTAAAATCCTGAGTGTAATCCTCCCTTCAAATCTTAATAGACCGGGTTAAATTCTCTGGGAATTTAGCCAGGAATTTAGTGGAATTAAATGGAATTTCACGTTAATTAATCCTATATCATATCTTAGGCCTATATATCCTACCCTTAGTAAAATTCATTAAATGGAATTTACTAAGGAATTTGAGATATTCTAATAGAATTTACTGGGCTTGGCCATAAAGCTCGGCCTGTTGGACAGTGACTAATAATGGCCGTGCAGCTAGCTTGAAAATTCTCTGCAACTTGCATAGTTTATCTACATACCACTTGATGACTCAGAAACTAAGTATAGATAGACTTCAAGACTCAAGAGCTAATTGATAGGCAGCATGAATTAAGTTTTCTAATCTTTTTTTTCTGTCTTGCTCAGCCTGCTGCTGTCGGGGCAAACCGGCAAGAAACTGTCGGAGTGGGGAGTCCTCTAGTAAAACTAATTCAGCAGTGTCAAGAGCTGTCAGGCCGGTATTGCACACAGCATTTGCGTTGATACCGCAAGAAACAAACATCTGTGCAATACGAAGTTTTTTCTGCTGGTCAACTCAATCCTATCCTGTATAGTGTTGCAGCAAGGTTGAAGGAAAAAAGGCTATAGAAAATGATTTTAGTATGATAGGCGGGCCCTGCCTCTGCCTATTTAAGCCTTTAACCTTCTGTTCTTGCTCCTAAGTACGCCTCTAGGAGAAGATTGTTCATACAGACACCGTCTACCTCACTGTCTGTTTCAATTGATCTGGCTGCATTGCGTTGTCTGCATGCACGCCAATTTCTACCTAGATTTCTACATGTAAGTCAATCGACCATGCATACGAAGCGCGCGCAGTGTGGGAAATTCAGTATCGGTTGGTCCCGCAATGCGCTCATAAATTGCAAGTGTAAATTCAGCATGAAGGCGCGCCCAACTTACATGTGCCTTGCAGTTTAGGTTCGCATCCTTATGCTTCACCTTCTCACTTATTCAAGCCATGTCACAGATTCTGAAACGTTGATGCTACTATAACCATCGTGCTAGTACTTCATCAGTGCATTTCTTTCTTTCGTATAGAGTGCTGCATTGTTCTGTCCTGCATGATCCTTCTTGTACGATTGAGATCAAACGAACACAATCACTGTGGTTGCATTTAATGACATGCAATGAAATCGATCAAGACTGGTATGAGACTGGTCTATCATGCTGCTTGCAAGTGCATGTTGGTTTATCTGCTCTTCTCTTCACTGAAAACGGGCTAACCAAGTGGTATCAGTAAAATTCAATCACGCATTCAATCAGGGGCCTTGCCTTTCTCTAAGTGAGCGAGCACTCATAGGCCTTGCCTTTCGGTGAGTCTCTGTACATGTCTCCTTCCTGAATATGCAGACCAATAAAACAGATAACAGGGCAAACAAGAATGCAGCCTCTCTCTTGACTGACTCACACACAAAGCACAAACAAGAACAATTCATTCCCGAATTACCCGATGACGCCCCGCATTTCTTTCTTTCTTTCTTTGCCCCTTCCCCCTTGAGTCTAACTCATTACCATGTCGCCCTTCATTCTTCCTCTTTCTCTGCCTTATTAACTCCGTCACCTCCAGACTCCTCCCCTGAAGACTCGGATGCGTCGCAGTCCAATTCGCTATAACTGCTTGCATACTCCGATCTGCCCTCAAACCTACCGTTGTTTTGGGCTCAAAAGGCTACTACATCCTCCTTCTTCCACGCCCCTCTCTGAACCTTCTCTTCCTCCTTCCTCTTTCTTTCTTTCTTTTCTCACATAGAAGGCTGCCTGTTCTTTCCACCCATCTACGATATACTTCATTTGCTTTGCATTGATGGGATGATCGACGCCCATAAACCGATCTCGATCTTCCTTGAATCCCCTATCGATGATGGCTGCTATTGCGGCATGTTGCGGGGTCCTAAGCAGGCAGAGAGGTCATTACACGCTCATACACGAAGTCGGCAGCTGCCACCCATGCCACTCCCTGTGGGTAGCCCTGTTCTTTCTTGTAAGGACCTCCGTGCCACTGATCTCCACCTTATTTCTGCTGCTGCTGTTGTCTCTTCACATCGCGTTCTCTCTGTGGGCGGGGGTTTCCACCTTTCCACGGGGGTCCACCTCTGTCTTCTCTTCCTCTTTCTCCAAACCTAGGCAGCGGCTAGCCCCTCGGAGTCGGAGTTTCCTGTCCTCCCGCTCTTCCCTAGAACCTGGGATCCTTCACCTCTGATGTTTCAGAATCTGCTGCAAGTACAAAGGTGTTTCGTTCATGCTGATGGGGAACTCTCACTCCATCGACCATTTCACCTGGCTTGAGGGGGGAAGGGCGTACCGTCTCATTGGGAAAGGTCTTCTCAATGTCGGAGACTCCGTCTGTGGGTGTCAAATCGGTAGATCTGTTTGCAGACATTCATTCTTACCTTTCATAGGGTTGCCCGCTGTGTGCTCCCTCTTTACATCAGTGTGCAGATTCGGCATATTCAATTAGAAGTAAAAGTTAGCTTGTTTGTGCATTACACTATGCATTGTCATATGCCTGCAGAGTCTGCAATCACTCCCCAATATATCAATATACTATAACTCTTTCACCTCACTCACATCCAACAATTTTTAACATACACACCACAAACCCATTAAACCTTATCTTTAAAAGTTATTCATACTTTCATACAGGTAAGAAACAATAAATAGAATCATTCTGAGTGCTTTAAAGACTTAGTTTTTTATATAAAATTTAGTGTGATATAGAGAAAATTAAAAGTCACTTTCTAGTACAAAAGTTTCAATTGTCAGTACAGTCAGTTGAGTTCCAGATTTCTAGCCAGGAATCCCACCCCCTCGTCTTTCTTTAATTCCACTTTGGAGTCCACAGCCTGCTGTCTATTGCTAGACTGAAGTCTTTCCGTCGTCACCTCAGAGTTTATGACCATATGGTAATAAACTTAAATTTAAAGAAGCATTCTCTCTCAGATTCATCGTTCTCATTTTCTCTGGCTCTTCTTGAGCGCCGACTTCTAGAACTTTTCTCCCACTTGTCTACGCTGTGGGCTGGGAGCCGGAACTCTGCAATCTCTTGGAAAGCCATCTGAATTTTATCCAGGTAGAGACTCGGTTTTTGATCTTTCATTTGGCCCCTCTCTACCACGAAGATCAACTCTTTGAATCGCATCCACATGAGCTTGTACATATCCACCAATATCTACCCTCATCTACATGTATGCAGTCAAATTGTCAGTCTGTCTGACTTTGCAGCTTCTGTCTGAAGTGAGCAGGCTTCAATCTGGAAGCAGATTGCGAGCCAGTTGAAACGGAAAGCCATCTACCCTTTCAAAGACCTTCCCATAAGCTGATCTTTGTGTTGCAAAGGGTGGAAATGGCTTTCTGCGTCTTCCAATTTCGAATCGTGCACAGTCAGATCGATCTGCGATCGCGGTTTTCAAAAATCTGATCATAAACAGATCGGAATGTCCATCTACCATCCGTTTACTCTCCCGCAGCGACCTTAGCTGCTTTCAGAAGCTTTCTTCCTTTGGTTAGGAGTCCTTTCTAGTGAGGAAAGGCTTCGATAGAGCCAAAAATGCTGCGAGCGCAACCTGGAGGGCGCTCGCCGATCGAAATGAGATTTTGACCTTAAGATCGAAATCGCGATTTGGAAACCGGCTTCAGCGACATCGACTCCAACACGCTTCCTGCTGTTTGTGGCCTTGTTCTACTTATAGAAGGAGCATCCTCTTTCGCTGGTCAGTCAGTTTGTGTTGTTTTCTTTCATGTGTCTGATTTGAAATTTTGATTCATGAAGCGATCTGAGTGCGAATGCTGGGTTTGATCGAAATCGATATGCTGGGTTGGTTGATATCACATCCTAGGTAACCTAGCATTACATGCTGGGTTACCCAGCATATGATAAATAGACGTCATATGCTAGGTTACCCAGGATGTTTTTTTTTTGAAACTCAGGGTTTGACAAGATCAAATCCTGGGTTCGAGGTGTCTTTTTGGGTAATACGTGTGCCTTTCTCTGTCTGCAAAGAAGAAAGATGTACAGAGAGAGGGGTCTTTGCCCTTCTCTGTCTGCAAAGAAGAAAAATGTATAGAGAGATGGGTCTCTGCCCTTCTCTGTCTGCAAAGAAGAAAAATGTACAGAGAGAGGGTCCTGCCCTTCTCTGTCTGCAAAGAAGAAAGATATACAGAGAGAGGATCCTGCCCTTCTTTAGCTGACAGTATGTGCAAAGAAGAAAGATGTACAGAGAGAGCGGTCTTGCCCTTCTCTGTCTGCAAAGAAGAAAGATGTACAGAGAGAGGGTCCTGCCCTTCTCTCTCTACAAAGAAGAAAAATGTACAGAGAGAGGGGTCTCTGCCCTTCTCTGTCTATAAAGAATGAAGATGTATAGAGAGAGGGGTTTCTAAGACTTCTTTTCTTTATCTGCAAAGAAGAAGATGTACAGAGAGAGGGGTCTTGCCCTTCTCTGTCTGCAAAGAATGAAGCGGAATAAAAATATACAGAGAGAGGGGTCTCTTGCTTTCTTTGTCTGCAAAGAAGAAGTTGTACAGAGAGAGGGGTCCTACACTTCTCTGTCTGTAAAGAATGAAGATGTACAGAGAGAAGGATCTTTGGCTTTCGATCTCTGTCTGCAAGGAATGAAGATGTACAGGGAGAGGGGTCTCCTCCTTTGTCTGTCTGCAAAGAAGAAGATGTACAGAGAGAGGGGTCCTGCCCTTCTCTATCTGCAAAGAATGATGATGAACAGAGAGAGGGGTCTCTGCCCTTCTCTGTCTACCAAAATGAAAAGAAAAATACAAAACTGTGGCTGCATTCATTGATAAAGACGGTTAATACATTTTGGTCTGGGAATGTCACCCCACCTTGCCTGTTGTGGGGGCCCATGTACTGAAGCCGGGCTGCCCTCTCATGAACGGGCAGGGAGCGCTTTCCCGGGACCTCTTGACGCTCTGCAGTCAAGCAGAAGACAAGGATGCACAGTGATTCACTATCACCCTTTTTACCAAAGCATGTGGTATAGGTGGAAAAAATTTTATTTAATATGAGAGGTTCACAGTTCTGTGGTGAACCCTCTCTACGTGAGAAATTGTGAGAGCGACTTCAAGGATGGAGACATGAGGAGACGCCGACTTTCATGAGTCAGATCATTTTGTGTCCAACATAGTCACTGACCTTTACAACAGTTTTCAACATGCCGAATCGACGCTCATTAGGCTCTCTGTCTGATGTTATCCTGCACATTAGCAAGGGAAGAGAAGCGAGGGAATGTATAAGACCAACACTTGTTCTGGATCCAGTGGCTATATTGCAAAGGGGATGCTCACCTTAAGATGTCATCCCTCTGCTTTTGTATCGACTGGAAGGGGCTTCCCGGCCCAGTCGTTCCTCTGTCTAGTCCCTTCTTTTACCTCTCTAGGAGAAGGCTCTTTCAAGAGGAGATTAACAAGAGAACGCTGCAGCCTCTTTCGGTTGTTGCATTCCATCTAATTTTGGGGGTCTTACGAGCGTCACCTCCCTGAACCTAACTACCACTTGAAAGTTCAGGCCGTATTTTTAGATAAGCTTGAAAGTCCATGCCGCAGGCGCGGATCATTTATGGTGTCTTAAAAGCCAAAGCCGCATATCTGGACGGTGTCTTGACCGTCTATGCCGCGGGCGTGGACGGTCTCTTGAAAAAAGATGCCGCAGATAGAGATGATTTTGATTATATTTTTTTTAATGACACTTAGGTTCAGGGAGGTTCTTTTTGGTTGGGGGGCTCTGACGAGTGTGTTTAGTTTCGAACCGGAAACATCTTTTTCCGGTTCGTTCGACGGAACTGCCAGAACGGACTATCATCTTTTCTCCTTCGTTTGACTCCTCTTCAACTACCTAACATATCTTTTCCAACTTTCGCATTTTTCTAAGCGCGCGGCGGATAAAACCGTCACCACTATTTTTTCTTGCCCGCGTGGGATGGATTTGACGTTCCCGGCTCGGGGCGTTGGTGCCGCAAAGGCCGTGCCGGGCCCGGGACTATATATTTCCAGTCGGATCGTGATTTCCGTCGTTTGAACGCACGGCTTCGCTCCGCTAGCTAGGCTTCGCCTTCCATGCAACTTAGCTATAGTGCATGGCTAAAACGACGGTTGACCTTAATTGCACCGCGTCGCAACAACACTCAGTGCCCTGCAACACGCGCGATATCGCGAGCCTGCAGGGCAGAACGTGTCGAATATTGAACTCGATTGAACTCTCGTCGCTCGCGATCCGATGTGTCAGACAACTCTCATCGATCTGTGCAACTTCAACCCAAGTGTGAGAAAGTCTACCGTCGATCAATCATTCGACCGATAAATCTGCAACCAGTTCCACACTGAGAGAAAGGTCTCGGGTTTCTGGTGTCCCGTCTCAGTGACACACTTGTCCCGTCTCAGTGACACACTTTTGCTTCGCGAGTTTGAGTCTGAATGCATGAGTGAGTGAGCGAGCTTGTGAACTGATCTGAGCTCCGATTCAATACTGATTGGAGTCGCTTTCCGAAACAATCTGGCGTCTTTCCTTTCAAAACCGTGTCACTTCGAGAAGGCGAAACCCAGTGGGATTTGCAGCTCGTCTTGAGAATTCGGAAGTCAACAGGTCGATGTAAAGAGACATATACGTACAACAGTTTCGCCAGCACCATCCTGGAAAGCCAGCGTATCTGTAAATCGTTCTTGTCTCTCACTGGAAGGCTACTTGCAATAATCATTGTTTGTGTCGCCTGCTTGTGTCAGCTGGAGTCCTCGGTGCGCAACGATTAATTCCCGGAAGCAAGGTACGTTTTCTTCCCCAAAGAGACTTCTCTTGTCTCCTCAGCACCCACTTTGTTCCCGGTCACTTTTGGAAAGCAGGTTGCGAAAAGATGGAATTGTGTGTTTGAATTTGCTTTCTGTAGCTGACATCAATCACAATGAGTGCGTGTCTCTTCTTCAAAATGGAGTGCGAGGAGGCGAGGGAGGACGAGCGTGTGATGGTGATCGGAAACCGTCCCGAGCTCGGACTGTGGGATGCGGTCGGAGGGGTAGTTCTGGAGCCTGACTTGGCGTCGGGCGGCCGTCCCTTCTGGGTGTCCGGTCGTGTAGACCTTGACTTACACGGGTGGACGGATTTGCAGTTTCGTTTTGTGATTGCCCGGATGGATGCTCCGATCATCACCGGATGGGAGCAAGGCCCCGGCAATGGCTTGCGAGAGATAAGAATTTGTGAGGGCCAGTGCTTCGAGGTCTCTGGGTCGTGGGAGAAGGCAGGGTGGATGGATTGCCGATTGATGCACAGCTTCTTCATGGACTCCGACCGCCAAGCAGTGCCAGAGGAGTCTGAGGAGTTGGGGGGACAGAAACAGCAGTCGCAGATGGAGAGCATCACCGTTAGTATGAGTCAACAAGAGAAGGGGGTTGGGGAAGACGAAAAGCTTGGTTCACATTCGCAGTCTTCTGATCACCTCATCACCCCTCCCGTGTATCTTCAGTCAGGCGTGTCACCGACAGATGTGCCTCCGCCGCCACCCTCCACCATTCCTCCCTTTGCGTCTCCCAAGCAAACACACGCCAATCTCGCAGACACAGGCACAAAGCCTCTCATCCCACTCGGGCTTGCAGCATTCGCACAGACAGAAGTCCCCACCCACCTGTCCATTCAGAAAAACCCGTCTACCCATGAGAGAGCGATGCAGCACGAGGGGGGTTCAGAGACGGCCCGTCAATCTGCGGAGGTCTCTTCCTCCTTCCCTGCCCTTTTGTCTTTGAAGCGCCCTCGTGACCCTGACTCCTGTCTCCACCCTGATTCCGACAGCCTCCCGCATGCGATTGAGAGGCTGAGTGGGAAAAGGAGAGACGGGGTTTCAGTGCCCATCAGTCGAGAAAGAAAGGACCAAAAGGGTGAGTGCACAAAGTCAGCAGGAGACGAGTTGAACGCACCCCCATTGAAGCGGTCCCGTCTCTCTGGCAGTTTCACAGAGTCTGTCGATGAAACCGCGCTCCTGCCGTCCCGAAAATCTAGTCAGATTCAGAAAGCGGCAGGCAGACAGCGTCCGCACAGCACACAGAGATTCTCGTGCAATGCAGAAGGAAGCAAAGGGACATGTATGTCTTCCGCAAAGAAGGGTGGTGTGTTGCGAGACAAGTGGGGGCATCGGCTGTGTGAGCATTTGCGGGTGCACAACAAGTGCAAGGAGTGCGGGGGTGCAAGCATTTGCGAGCACGTGCAAGGAGTGCGGGGGTGCAAGCATTTGCGAGCACGGGCGGGAGCGTAACAAGTGCAAGGAGTGCGGGGGTGCAAGCTTTTGCGAGCACGGGCGAATCCGCCATCAGTGCAAGGAGTGCGGGGGTGCAGGCATTTGCGAGCACGGGCGGCAGCGCAGTCAGTGCAAGGCTTGCGGGGGTGCAAGTATTTGCGAGCACGGGCGAAGACGCTATCAGTGCAAGGAGTGCGGGGGTGCAAGCTTTTGCGAGCACGGGCGGCAGCGTAACACGTGCAAGGAGCGCGGGGGTGCAAGCATTTGCGAGCACGGGCGAAGGCGCACCCGATGCAAGGAGTGCGGGGGTGCAAGCATTTGCGAGCACGAGGGAATCCGCTATCGGTGCAAAGAGTGCAGCATCCGAAGAAATGGAGAAAACCCCCCCACCGGCATGATGCAGCCTCAGGGTGAGGATATCCCGTGAAGGTAACTGACTGACTGGCAGCCGGGGAGTGGGGGTTGGGATCGGGAGCAGATCGAAGAGGCTGCATGTGTATAATTTTTTGTCTGCTTCTAGATCTGCTTCCACTCTCTATAGTCTGCAGCTAGGCGGATGAGAGGTGTGTTTCAGAAAGGAGTACGGGGTTTGTGAGCACAAGAAAGGTCGGACGGAGTTTGAGGAATCGATCAAAGGGGGGCGTCCCAGAATTGCTGTTTTGGCGTTCACTCCCTTAGTCAGGCGTCTTCTGTTCATTTCTCCTGCGTCGCTTCTATACAGTGCCCTGTCCAACTCCCTTCCCCCCACCTCTTTATTCCCTCGCTCCATTCTTTCGTGATGGCCGATTGTCCTGTGGAAGTCTATACGCAAGTGTCCCCGGTCGATTACTAAAGGGGGGGGGGAGGGAGAGCAGCAGTTGCTGCGTGCCGCTGTCTGCGGGGTTGACTGCATCGAGGAAGGGGGGCATGGTCAGAATCGTTCTTCATGTCTTGCTGGTCAGGGCATATGTTCGCCTTTCTCAGTCTGTCCTTCCCGCCCCTCTCTCCGTCTTTCTTTCTCGTTCTCTGTGCCTTTGCGTGTGTGTGTGTGTGTGTGTGTGTGTGTGTGTGTGTTTCGGGGGCGGGGAGTTGGGGGCGGGGATGGGGCTGTGGTCAGTATGCACGCATGTATGGTTGGAAGAAAATTGCAGGGGCGGGGGTGCTGCTTGTCTTGTCGACGGGTTGTTATCTTTCTCACATAGAGTCTTTGTTTCGTTTTGTCATGGTCTTTTGTGTTGTCGAACTAGCAGTCCGAGTTTGTTCTGGGATTCAATTTGGTATTAAGTCAGACTGTCTCTCCCTCCTCCTTTCCGTTTTCCTCTGTCTTGAGGCAGAGGCCAGAAAGGAGCAGCATAGATCCATTTTCTGCGTGTGAGAGCTGCAGAGGGGCCCAGATTTGCAAAGAATGGGGTAGCCATTGAGTCGCTTCCATTCATGTACAGCATTTTTGTAAAGCAAGACTCCAAGTTGAATGAAGAATGAAAGACGAGTGATAGTTGACAGGAAAAAAATTAAGCCGTTCGGCTATGTTTTATAGAAGACACAAAAAAAAGGAGCACACTTGCATTGCTAAACATGATATTCATACAGGGAAAGGAAACTCTCTTAAACTGATCAATGAGGATAGACAAAGGTTGCGAATGACTCTTTCCTGCCTCATTGCCTTCTTTTACGACTTTTCTTTATGCACTTCTTAGCCTCTAATTACCTTTTCAAGTCGAAATTTTGTTATAGCCTTTTGAAGTGCTTTTGATGAATGTGGTCCCCTCTTCTAATTTGTTTCTTTGTGTGTTCTTTTTAATTAATCTAGTTTTTAAGATGACTATAGCCGTTGGAGCCTAGCTCTCGGCAGTCCATGTTTGTGCAATTCTTGTATATTTTTAAATGTCTATCATATCAGTCCATGCGGCTACACGGAATGCCAAAAGTTTGGCTTTACAGTAGCCTTGAAGCTAGTTACCTCGTTTAGTTAATGATTCATTCTCAATGCTTTTGTAACGTGTATGCCCTAGGTGTATGCCGGTCGTGGTACGAGTGTGAGCGAGCGCCCCGCCCTCCTGCATTGACTGTGAATGAGCTAGCCCACGTGTATGTCTTTCCGGGGCCGCAATGAAAGTGAGCGCACGCATCGTTGTATGCCGTTTAGCCACATGAATCAAGAGTCGCGTTTATGTTGCATGTAAGCATGGACTCAGACTGACAGACACAGAGTTAATGTGAGGGAATAGCAATGAACGTCTAGCTTGACAAACCTTCCTGCTAACTTATGAGCCCCATTAGTATGAGCCCGGCATACCTGTTACAGGTGGTAGCAGAGTCTGGTTTAACCATGTTCGACCAGTAGAGTTTGGTTAGCAAGATAGAAGGAACAAAAACAGTCGATCCAGCTAAGCTGCTTGCTATTATCCGAAGACAGGACGCGTTGATCTCTCAGCAAGCCTCCGAACTTGTCTTCTTGCAAGCACGTATATAAACCAATTACACCATCTCTTTGACATCATTTTCTGCTCTTCTCAAGCAAGTCAAGCCGATTTGTGATTTTAATAGAGACGTAGAGAAGTATGTTAACTGGATGAACCTCTGTGAAAGAAATCAGAGATTTCACTGCATGTCAGAAGCGGACCTGCTTGAAGCTATATTGTCACACCTCACTGGAGACGCATCGCAGGCAGTGAAGATTTCGGAAGATTCCTAAGAAGATTCGTTGGGAAGGAAGCTGAACTTTTGGGAGGAGGTGAAGACCGTCCTTGTTTCCTACTTCAAGGACAGACACACCCAGACAGAGCTACGAGCGGAACTTGACGAATTGAAGTGTGCAAAGTCCATAGATCTTGAGACGTACACCAAAAAGTTTATCGCCAAGTTGCTAAAAATGACGGATATGAGTATGAGCGACAAGATTTACCATTTTTAGAAGAATCTCCCTCAAGACTTGGCAAAAAAAGTCATCAGAAAGGAGTCTACGAGTCTGGATCAAGCAGTCTCTGCAGCTTTTCAGGCCGCAGCGAGCTCTTACTATCGCTTAATAATCTCTATTATCACAGCAGCATCGCACTCTGCCATTTCAAGCACCATCCCACCACCAGTCGTCACCAGAAGTGCAGCTGCACATGATCCAACGGGACTAGCACCGATGGACATCGGGGCTGTGACTAGTAAGCAAAGATTCTGGGGTCAGCAGATTAGCCGCAACCTTCTTCCTATGACAGATGAGGAGAAGGGAAGTCTAATGAAGTACAACAGGTGTTTGTACTACAGACAGCTGCACGCTGATCATACAGCCAACAAGTGTTAGATCAACAAGAAGCCCCTGTCTGGCCTCTAGAGAAACAGAAACTCTAGAAGACCCAATTTCTTCACATCAAGTGTCTTCAAAGATGATGAGGGGGAGAAGGAGGAGCGTTTCCAATGCATGTGTAACGTGTATGCCGGTCGTGGTGCGAGTATAAGCAAGCGCCCCACCCTCCTGCATTGCCTGTGAATGAGCCGCCCCCGTTGTATATCTTTCCGGGGCCGTGATGAAAGTGAGTTACATACCGTTTAACCACATAAATCAAAAGTCGCGTTTGTATTGCATGCAAACATAGACTCAGACTGACAGACACAGAGTACGTCAGCATGAGGGAATAACAACGAACATCTAGCTTAACAGACCTTCCTGCCAACTTATGAGCCCCATTAGCACAAGCCCTGCATACCTGTTACAGCTTTATATAATTATTCTTTCATTCACTCACTAGTTCATTCACCAGGTGGCGTATAAGCTAGACAGTGGATTGGCTAGTATTTACTTTGATGTAATATGATAAGATTAGTTTTATCTAATATCTAAGGTTTTATATCGCTAGTGATATTGTTTGTAAACCGTTGTTCATAGTATTACAAAGATAAAAAAAAAGCTAAGATTCTTTAAAAATTAAGATTCAAAGTTATATCATGATTCAGCTTTACAGTTTATAATTGATTGATGACTAAATGACCAGCTACATGGCAAAACCTGGCTGTAATGGGAATTTCTTTCTGTTTTTGTTTAAATTCATTCTTTTTAAAAGCTCACTTCACTTTAGCCCATACGCAAGCACTAAAGCAAACAAATTATTATGCACAGAACCCTAGACAGAACCGTTCGATCTTTCAATGAACCACGCGAATTCGAATTGAGCAGAAAAGGGGGAGGCCGCTTTCTCCCTTCTCCCGGGAAGGGATGTTGTCGAAGAATCAGATAGACAGAACGGACGGTTGGCCATTCCTTTTCATATTCACACTTGTGGAGAGCGGGGAAACCGAGGAAAGAAGCTGTACGTCTCTACAGCTCCACCGCTGCGAGGAGAGAAAGAAAGGAGCGGTTCAGCGACCTACAACACATAGTCAGAACCGCTGCACCCCCCGCCTGCTGGTTCGATCACCTCCAATTCCAACACGAGAAAAGATGGAAAGAGGAAAAGAATCCTTCCATCCGCTTTGCTTTTCTCCTTTCGTCTCACCCAAAGATTCGCCCGACTTTTCCACCCCCTCATCGTGCGACCCGACAAACAGCGCTTCCCTTTGGAATCCCTGCATGCAGAGGAGGAAACGAAAGGGCAACCAACACACAGTGTGGAAGCTTCATCTTCTAAATTCTCCGTCACCTCTCCTTCAATCAAGGGGGAAAATGAAGAAGGCGGGGCTTGCGATGATTCCCCCTCCCCCCCCCCTCTCGGTCTCCCCATCTCCAGCTCTCTGCTTGGACGCAGAAATGTGCATGCATCTGTGAGTCCACCGGTACATACATCTATCTATGCACACACACACACACACACACAGAGAGAGAGAGAGAGAGAGAGAGAGACAGACAGACAGACAGACGGACAGACACAGACAGACAGACACAGACAGACAGACACAGACAGACAGACACAGACAGACACACACACACACACACACACAGAGAGAGAGAGAGAGAGAGAGAGACAGAGACAGAGACAGAGACAGAGAGAGAGAGAGAGAGAGAGAGAGACAGACAGACAGCCAGACACAGACAGACAGACACAGACAGACACACACACACACACACACACACACACACACACAGAGAGAGAGAGAGAGAGAGAGAGAGACAGACAGACAGACAGACAGACTATATGTTTCTTCTTCCCAGACAGACAGACAGACACAGACACAGACACAGACACACAGACACAGACCTGGATCTCATGAATGCTCCCCGTCCTCGTTGCCTTCCTCGATCGTCGGCATGCCTGCCCTTTTACCCCCCCCTGCGTGCCCGTTTGTCGGCACAGACCCGTCGCTGTCCCCCCCCGACTCCGACGAGTACATCCCTGCCCCCACCATATCCTTCAGGTTCTCATGGACAAATTCGCCGAAATTCCGGTCTTTCGGACCTTCCTGCACGACGCACGCAAAAAAGGAACAGTGGAGGAGGGAAAGGGAGCACGCTTCCCGGATTCACTAAATCTTTTCTCGTTCAACTTGGATAATAGATTATGTGGTTCGCGTGTCACCCAACACTCGCTCCTCTGCTTTTGCAGGAAAGATAGCTCCCACGCCGAAAAGGGAGAATTGGGGCAAAAAACGATCTTACAGCAAAAAACGAGCTCTTCCTTCCTCTCAGCTCATGATCCCATTGATCGCAAAACGTTAATTCAAAAAGGGAAGCAAAGGAAGTGAGTGAGTAAGAAGGAAACACAACACACGCACCCACAAAAAAGCAGCAATCCCACCTGAGAGCCTTTTTGTTCCATCAGATCCCTGCAAGCAATCAGGCACGCAGGCAGGCAGAGCAAGGAGGGAGAGACATCCAATGAGCGAGCAAGCAAGCGGAGAACTGAAACAAGTGCCCCCAAGCGCGCAAACCCTCCCGCTTCACACATACACACACACACAGCTTCCGACCCCACCCCAAGAAGTCGCCCATGCACCCCCATTTCTCCCCACACCTTTTCACGGCGAGTTCAAATTATCGAAAGGTGAATCTTGAACACCTCAGCTCAAGCAATGCTGATCCGGTTCCAATTTCTTCCGCTTTCCCTCTAAACTCGCTTCCCGTCACACATCACGTCTTTCAAAAACTCAAAACAAGTAAGACCAGAACAAATCGCAATTCACCAACATCCACAAGCCCTCGGCCTTACCTGTAGTCTGTGAAAACAAAGTTGAGTGGCTCAAACACCAAAAAGTGGTCAGCGCTCTGGATTGTCACCAAGAGAACCAAGCCGAGGGCCCACCCCGTCTGCATGGATGCATGCATGGAGTTTGTCATTTCATTCATTCGTCCATTTGCCCATCCATCAATTCCTTCGTGTACTCAGGCCATCGGTCAGTGAAACAGAGAGATATGAAGGCCGTCTGAGAATGAGTGAGCGTGTGAGTGTCTATGCTTCTGTGTGTGTAATAGCCAAAGATAGAGACGGAAGCAGATCTACCGACAAGGCCAACCCAAAACCGCGAGATGAACGGACAAGAACCGAAAAGACTGACCCAGACGTTCGGCGTCAAGCCGATGACCAGTGGAAGGAAGGGCGTGAACTTTACAAAGACCTTCAAACCATACCTGCACCGGAGCAGAAGTAGAGCTCATACTCACTCGCTCAGTCACTCACTCAGACAAGCTCTCTCTCTCTCCTGACTCAAAGAGCCACACACACGTACACACACGCGTGCGCAGTGACGCTCGCACGCATACGAAAAGGGGGAAAGAGGGACGAGTTCAAGGGGGGGGGAGAGAACTGGTGAGATGCCACCAGAACGGAGGAGAAAAAAATCAGCGTGAGGAACCAGAAGCGCAAATTTGCGTATTGCTTTTTATCCTCTGCCCGGCTTTCTCCCTTTCCCCCTCGGTCTCTCTCTCTCTCTCTCTCTCTCTGTGTGTGTGTGTCTGTGTGTGTGTGTGTGTGTGCGTGTGGGTATGTGTGTGTGTATGTGTGTGAGTGTGTGCGCGGTGTGTGTGTGTGTGTGTGCTTGTGTGTGTGTGTGTGTACTTGTGTGTGTCTGTGCTTGTGTGTGTGTGTGTGTGTGAGTGTGTGTGGGTGCACCAGACAGCAGAAAGAAGACGGAAGGACTGACGCGATCATCAATACCCCAGTCGCGACTGTGCTCCTGCTGTGTTTTTTCCAGAAGTGAAATCTCTGCATGCACGGAGGGAGGTCAAGTGAGGCTCTATCCCTACGGCCATTCCATCATGCAATCTGTTTGTTGTGTTACGTCTTCAAGACGAATGCAGGACCTCATGCATCTGTCTGCCGATTTCAGACCCATGCAAAGGGCTCCTCCCTCCGTAGAACAGCCAGACAGGAAGGTCTACAAACGGAAATCCGCAAGATTCCCTTTTCTGCTCTCTCCTACCCATTGGATTCCATAGTCACCCAGTGAGACACAGACAGACACATAGACACACCCACACACACACACACACACACACACACACAGAGAGAGAGAGAGTGAGAGACACATAGACAGACTGTATGTTTCTTCTTCTCTCTCCTTTGACAGACATACTATATCGCTTTTTTTCGCCTTTTTCTCTTTCAACATTCTCTTCTTTGACAAACAGACAAACACACAGACAGACAGACTATATCGTCTTTTCTTTCCCCTTTTCTCTTTCTTCATTCTCTTCTGTTTTTTCTTTTTTTTTGGCGCGCTCTCTCAGTGGAAGGGTACCAGAGCTCCAGGCCTTGAGCGTACCCTGCGGCCCTTCCTTGCCCAGAGCAGGCTTAATGCAGGCTTCCGCTTCTGCACTTCCACATTCTTTCCATCTGGACGTGTTCGTTTCTTTTCTTCTTCTTTCCTTTAAACGAGGCAGCGGCAGCAGCCGCAGCAACTATGGTCTTTCTTTTCTTTATTTCAGGGGTTCCCTTTCTCT
This sequence comes from Chromera velia, assembly GCA_018398765.1. Classification (NCBI taxonomy): domain Eukaryota; family Chromeraceae; genus Chromera; species Chromera velia. The sequence goes on along the minus strand of JAHBMJ010002216.1, from coordinate 50,976 downwards.
TTTCTTTTCTTCGTTTGGGGTGTACAGACAGACAGACAGGCAGCCTGTGTGACTTCCTTTCCCTCCTTTTCTTCATGAAATCGGCAGACGGAAAAGAAAAAAAGAAACATCCAAATAAAAACAAAGGAACAACGCAGATAGTCAGACGGACACATAGACAGACAGCCGGGCAGGCAGGCAGCCAGGCAGGCCGAGAAACAAACAGATTGACGAATCCACTTACGCAAAACTTATGTCGAAACACCCATTCGTGGAAGAAGCGCTTTCGCGCTACAAAAAGAGGGTGGGAGAAGGAAGAACACAGACAAGCAAGAGAAAAAGAGATGGCGCAGAGGCTCATTCAAGGTGGGTCATTCATTCATTCACTCCCTCACTCACTCACTCACTCGAATTTCACCCGGCAAGTAGTACACACACACGCAGTTATCTGCAGATGGGGGCACCAAAAGAAAAAAAAGGTGAGGCACAAATATGTTGTTGTCGTGCCTGTGCGGGCATGACGCCTGAAGAGTTTGGTGAGAAAAAAAAACTTCGACGGGAAGGACGATGAAAAGCGAAGGAATCACGACAAGAAGGGGCAAACAGACCAAAAGCAAGTAAGTGACTTGAGGTAAGACAATGACTCGCCTCTCCTTCCTTGCATCTCTCTTCTCTCTCACACACACACACACTCTCTGCTTTTTTGTCGTCCTTGTTTCTCTGTGTTCGCAAAATTCGTCTCTACGGGACAGCCTCTTTTGCTCTCTGCCTCATTGCGGACTTGTCTTTACGAAACAATGACAGGAGAAAAAAGAAAATAACAAAAGACCACGAGCTCTGCCTGCCTGACCGATTTCGTTGATGAAGAGGGTCTCCACACTCTTCAAGAGCATCTCGATAGGTTCCTCTGCACATACCCAGTACAGAGATGAAGAGTCAAACAGATACGGGCAGATAAAAAAATACTCTTTGTTTTGCCCTCTCCCCTAAAAAGACAGACCCTCCGTCTCTTTTGCCTCCGTTTCTTCACATATAGACAAAAAAGAAGGAAGGATGGGAAAGACGAAACCACAAAACGACCAATCAGACAGCGTGGGCAGGGGGCCCGACAAGCAAGAGTTAATTAAGCGCCCCTTGCCTCTACTCCTCCCGACAGGTCTCCACGTGATCAGTGAATTCACACGTTATTTCCTGCTGCCTCCATTCAAGGCAAGAAATAGAAAACAGACAGAGTATGCGTTTCAGACAGTCAGACAGAGTATATCGCCTTTTCTTTTCCTTTCTCTCGTTCTCTATTCTCGTATGTTTTTTTTTCTTTTTATACTCTAGACAGACAAAAACGAAGAAAGAAAGAAAAAAAGAAAGAAAAAAAGAAAAAAAGAAAGAAAGAAAGAAAGAAAGAAAGGTGAAGCCCTCTATCTGTGCTCTCTACCCTTCCGCCATGCATGGGAACGTCTTCCACCTTCTCCTGCTGCCACCTTCAGGTCTCCATACGAAATTCGGAGGAAACGACAGAACAGAGCCACGTCAGCTTTCTTCGATCCACCCCTTACCCCCCACTGACTGGCTTTGTACACCAAAGAGACACCCACTGTCGCCAATATGACGGAGACGCCGAGGCCGAAAAGCTGCAGGATCGGGGGAAAAAACCGAAAGAAACGACGAGAAATGAACTGTGAAAGAACAAGACCTCTCGCACATTAGCTACCTTCCAAGCATCTCTCTGTGTTTTCAAAATCTTTTGTACTGTCGTGCACCTTCCCTTCCCTTCCCCGGCCCGTCCCTTTCTTTTTATTCGTACTTATCTTCTCATAGCCCCCTCTCGCATGCACACATCAAGGGACATCTAGGGGTCGGACCTGTGCAAGGGTCACAAGAGAACCCCTCGGGAATTTTTTGTACAGCTCAATTGTAGTTTCCTTGTCTTCCGCTAACGCCAGGCTTGTCCGTCCCATCGCAACCTGGAGACCTGCTCATGCAAGCACACACCAGCCAGAAAAGACGACAAAAGAAACACTTCATTTGAATATTGAATGCCACTGAACTCACACGATTCCTCTCTCCGCTTTTCAGCCTTCGAGGAGAGAAGAAGGTGCGAAGAAACGACAGAAGCGAGGACAGTCAGAAGACAGGGAAGGGGAAACAACTCCAAAAAGATACTCGAGGGCAGGGACGGGGAAAAAAGGATGAGGAAAGAAAACGAATGCGGGTACATGATTCGCACCCACCCACCCACCCAGGCGAACGAATGAACGAAAGAGAATTCGAAGAAAAAAAAAAACGAACCTGAGATTCTTCCCTCCACCTCTTCTAGAATTCCGAACACGACAACGTAAGATGCACAGAACCTACAAGGAGGCAATCAAAAGAAATCAGACACACAAACAGCAGTAGCAGGAAAGGAAACGCGAAGCCCAATAGGGACACAGCGGGCGCCACGACTATAGACAAAAACAGCGCGCAAGAGAAAGAGAAACAGAGAAGTTCTGTGGCACAACAGGCCCGAAATCAGGACGGAATAATCACTGAATGAAAAGAGAGTCTTGAATTGATGCAGTGGGCGCTCACTGCTTTGAGGACTTGTCACCGGCACTCTACTCAGGGTTTCTTGACCAACCCTCCCTATCTCACTCCCCACCCCCAGTCATAGAAGCACTCTGACAATCCCACAAGTACCGCTCTCCCAGACTCCCCCCCCCCCCCCC
>JAHBMJ010002216.1:30217-48248 GCA_018398765.1 Chromera velia | reverse complement strand
CCCCCCCCCCCCGAGGTACACTTCCATCCCTCCCTCCTGACCTGCACGCCGTGAGAACTACCCCTGCGTAGTCTGAGGTGTTCAGGTTGCTGGCGAGGTCGTTCCACCGTCTATACCCTGTCCACTGTCCAGAGAAGCGAAAGGTTTCCGGGTTCAGGGCAAAGAGCTCAGGATCCAGACAAACCAGACAGACCATTTGGAGGAAGATGGTCAGGATCACCGCCAGAAAAGCAGAGTAGACAGCAAATCTGTGCCCATATTTGTTGCAGAATCCGCTTTCCTGTTCTTTATCCTTTGTTCGGAACCTCTCGAAGTGGTCTGCTGCTATGAGGGACGTGTACGTGTCTGCATCGAGTTCCACATCCATTCCCTTGGAATCTGGGTGGAAGTATCCGGGTCCACTCGTGAGAAGACGCGAGTACATCCCGGGCCCTCTGCTCTGCTGGGAGGATTGCTGTGCTGTTGGGGATGCCATCGCTGCCTCTCCTGAATAGTCTCAAATAGACTCAGAGGTAAACCGAAAGACGGCAAGGGATGCGATCAGGAACAGATGGAGTGATCACGGCCAACCAGAACAGAGGAAGAGAAGAGAGACGGAAAGCGCGTCTGCTTCTAATGTTGTTTCCGCCTCTGTCTGGTGACACACGGATGACCCTCTGCTCCTTACACAAGCACGCCCTTTCTCCTCCAAGGGCTCTTGAACGTTTTTTGGAGCTCCAACTGTGCCTCTGTGGGGATGGGCAGTAAGCGATTCTTATAAAGCCTCAGCCTGGACCGGGAAAAGAGAGCTGATCGAGGAGACGACAGACGTCAGGAAGCAAACTAAACGAGTCGCGTCGGTAGATTAAGAACCCGAACTGCAGAACTGGTGCGTGCGTGCATGCACGTTAAGACTCACTGGTGGCAACAGAGCTGAGCATCTGAAGACTGAAGTCGACTTCCTTCAAGTTCCCAGATTCTCTGATCTTCTTTGTATCTTCAAGATTCGTATAGCTAGATTTGCATGTTGCACTATAGCTTATAGGCTCACTGCCAGCGGCGGGCCGCGGGCCCGCGCGGCGCCGCGGGAGCGCGATCGAGCTCGAGATTTGTGAAACTCAGGGCATCGAGGAAGATTCGAGGAACTTGATGGAGGTTGTCTCATGTTGTCTTCGATGATGTTCGATCTCTTGCTGGCTGCCGCGGGAAGGCAGCAGGTCCTGAGCAGAATAAAAAGTGTCACGAAGTTTCGTCAGCCTTTCACGTTCAAGTTGTCGGTCTTCTGTTCATTTGCTTCAGTTGAAGTGTCACGTTGTGTAAACTTGACAGAGATCTTCTTCGACAAAGTTCTTTTGGTTCGACGGCTTTCCAATAAATCGTGCTGCTTCGATCGTTCCATCTCTCTACCTTTCCGAAGGATCTAAACGATACCAAACGCTTTCTGCTTTTTGTGCCTTTCATTCTTTCCAGAGTGGAAGGGAGACGGACAGCTGTTTCCTTGAAATCGGGGGGGAAGGGAAAAGCAAGGAGATGGCTGTCGAGGGATCCCCCTCCGTTCCCTCCGTCCTCTACGAAGAAGACCTGAGGGTAGAAGAAGAGGCAATTCAGTTCCTTAAAGCACAAACAGAGCTGGTGGACCGACTTAAGGCCGAGAATGAAAAAAACCAGACCCTCATTGCGTCCCTGTACAAACAACTCGAACAACAGAGGGCGAGGAATACTGAGCTTGCAGACCTGCAACAGGAACTTCGGTGGTTGGAGGAGAGGGCAAAACAGCAAGAAGATCAGAGGGCAGAAAAGGAAGGAAGAAATGCCGCAAAAATTGAACATCTGGAGGTACGTCCATCCTCTCCTCACCTTTAAAGCCCCCCCCACCGGATACACACAAACAGGCTGGCCGTCTCCCCGTCTCCAGACCAGACCGCCACATTCACTCTGACTAGGCACTTGGTGGACCTCCCGTGATCTGCTAGATCGATCCTGACAATGGTCACGCCTGCTTTTCTTTATTCCTTTCCTTCCGGAAATTTGGTCTGCGCGTGAGCGGCCGTGCCTGTTTGACAGGTTGCTCTCTACTCCCACTGTAACTGTTTTTTCTCTCCCAGCCCACTCTCAGCCCTCTCTCCCCATGTCGACCCCTCCACCCTTAGACCCATGTCGTTCTCTCATCTGTTTTCACCTACGCAGAGTTTGAATGATCTGACGCGAAACATAGATTCCGTCAAGTTGTGGGTTGTTTTCGTTTCTCTTTGTTCATCCAACCCCCCCTCTCAGCAGCTTCTATCTCCCATTCTCGTCGTCTCCGTTTTGTCAGTTCTCTCTGTTCTGTGACACACTGACTAGAAGCATACAATCTGTTTCGGTGCTTCATGCAGGGGGCACTCACACGGACCCGCAGAGAGGCAGAAGAACTCGGGCAGCAGGTGCAGGTGGGTCGAAGGGAAGACGAAGGGAATGGGGGGAGCAGGGATGGACGGTCGGAGAATCGATTGCGTCTTCCAAGGGAATATCGATGGCGCATTCAGTGCTGAGTAATCCAAATCCAGTCCTGGGCGCTTCTCTCTCTCCATCTTTCCCTTTCTTTCTCTTTTTCTGTGCGTGGGTATGTGCATCGACGTCTATTTTCCTAGCTGCGTTTCAAAACAACATGTGAGCACAACTGCGACTTGATCGGCCCATACTGCGAGCTGTGTGTGTGTGCGCGTGCGTGTGAAATGCAATCACAGGACCGAGACGAGCGCATTCGGGAGCTCGCAACTGAGATCAAAGGATTTCGGGACTTTCTGAGGTCCGTCTTGGGGGGTGATGGGGATTGGTTGATTCTCTTCCGTCTGTCGCCCCCAGACCCCACCTCTTTTCTCTCTCCGTCTCTCTCGCTCTCTTTCTATCTCTTTCCTCGGAGAATGAATAGAGACGGACGCGCCCCCGTGTGTGTGTGTGTGAGAGAGAGAGAGAAAGAGAGAGAGAGAAATGGTAGAGATCCACTTCGCATGAAGTGAAGTGAAGTGTTGGAAGGACTCAAATCCGTTGATCCGCCAGCGCTTGGTTTGATTTGTTGCAGGAAGGCTGAGAGCACGCAGAGAGAGGCGGAAAGACGCGTGAAGGCAGCGGAGGAGATGAAAGTCCAAGCAGTGGCAGAGGCAAGAGAGCGGGCAGCGGCAGCAGAAGAGAAAGCGCTGCAGAGGATACAGGACACCGAGGCGGTGGCAAGTCAGTCTCTCTCTCTGTCTCTGTCTCTCTCTGTCTCTCTCTCTCTCTCTCTCTCTCTCGTTGCGCCTTGAGTCAGTCTTCTGTGGTCTTCGGTCCCCCTACTAGGTGGAGCCGCCCGGTCGTCTGTCTCTCGCTTTCTGACGTACGCATCAAGAGTTAATAATCATCCAGTGATTTGGATCGGCCGCTGTGCGTGGGTGCAGGTGGTCACGAGGAGGAATGCCGTCGGTTGGTGGGGCTGTTGGAGAGTGCGCGCAAAGACGTGCAACAACGGAGTTACAGGTAGGCACACGGGGGGGTGCGGCCTTTCTTTCCTTCGATCTGTGTATGATTCTCTCAAAGATCTTGGTGATGTGACTTGGTTCTCAGTTGAAATCGGTGTGTTTCTCTTTCCCTTCTATCCTTCTGGGGTGGGGGCGCTCTGAGAGTCGTCGTTCTTCTGTGTATTCTGCTGAACTCCTCTTTCACTGTGTGCTGTTGCTGTCAATCTCATTTTCCTGTTTCTCTCTCTCTCTCTCTCTCTCTCTCTCTCTGTGTGTGTGTGTGTGTGTGTGTGTGTGTCTCTCTCGTTTTCTCGAGAAGGAACACCGTGTGCCCCTCTCCTCCCTCCCCGTCGATTCTTCATTCACTCACTCATTCCTTACTTCATTCCCTTACGCACGTCTGCAGTTTGTCGATGAGTCAGGAGAAGTGCGAGATCCTTCAGAAGTCCCTTGAGGAATCAGAGCGAAAGGTCGGGTGCTAAGGGGGTATGTGTAGACATTCATTCTGGTCGTGTGGGGAGAGAGGGGGTAAAGAAGGGTTCGTTCCAAGTCCAAATGTTTCTCTCCTTCTACGAGCATTTCTCCGGAAATCGCATTTTGTGCTTGCTGTCGTTTCTTCTTGCCCCCACAGTAGGATGGCGGTAAAAAACAAAGCATTGCATACGAATGAACAAAACGCAACATTCATGAATCCACCCGTTTCATGTGCAGAGGCAAGAGGCCCTCACGGCCCTCGCAACGACGCGCTCAGACCTCCAGAGGAGCGCAGAGGAGGCCGCGGAGCTGCACGAAAAGGTGACTCGACCGGATGAGTGAGTGGAGGAGCAAACAGATGGCAAAGAAGTGATTGATCAGATCACCCCAGAGAGAGATAGAAAGAGAGAGAGAGAGAGAGATTGGTCTGCGAGAGCTCGAAAGCATGTGAAATGAGGATGGAGTGTGGAGAGACAGAAAAGCAGATGCTGCATAGCGAGAAACGGAGAAGGACCACAAAGAGGAAGAGGAAGAGAGAGAGAGAGAGAAGACGGGGCACTCCCCTCTGTCCTGTTTTTGTCCACTTTATTTTCGCTCCTCTGTTCTCCTTCTTCACGCAGCTGTCATCGTTTGAGGAGGACAGCGCAAAGCTCCAGGCACAGCAGCAGAACCACAGGGAAGAGGTGGACGGTCTCAAGCGAGCGGTCGGTCAGGAGGGAAGATGAGCAGAGAGACGAGGAGAGGACGGGTGTCATTTTGTGTCGTTGGGGGAAACCGGGTATCTTTTTCCTTTTCGGATTCCTCTTCCGTCAAGGAAGCGGATTTCATTGCAAGCATTGCCTTCATCTGAAATGGGTGTGGGTTCCCATTTTTTCTTTTCACAGAGTTTTACAGAAGAAGTCGGGCTGCATAGATCGAAGTCTTGGGCGGCAGATTCGAACAGTGAATGTATTCCGCGTGAGGAGTAAATGAGTAGGGTGATTATCGAAAGAAACACCTCTCCTTTCCTCCCTCATCTTGGCCGAAATCCTTCTTGCAGCACGCAGAGACTGAAATGGCTGTGCGTCAAGAGAGCAGAGGGTGGCAGGTCGGTTGGGTTATGGGGTTTTCTGTCTTCTTTTATTTGGTGTTGTTGCTTCGCTTGTTGAAGCACCGTTCTCTACTCTGAGCCGCAATCTCTGTCTCTCCTCTCTGGTCTCTCTCTCTCTCTCTCTCTCTCTCTGTGTGTGTGTGTGTGTGTATGTGTGTGTGTGTGTGTGTGTGTCCGTCTGCGTTTGTGTGTCTGTGGGTCCGCGTGTGGATGTATGAGTCGGGGTTTGCCTTCATTTGTCGGTATCTGCAGACCCGGTGTGAGATTCTAGAGCAGGAGCTTCTCAGGTGCTGGGAGGAGGTCAGCTGTCTCTGTCTGTTTGTCTTCGTCTCCCATAATTTCTTTCAGTGTCTACACTTATGCTCATGCTCGTATTTGTGGTGAGCGTTTTTTTCTGTCAAATTCGTCAGGGGCCTTTTTCCTCCTCTAACAGCACCAGAATTGAGAAGAGCGGGTTGAGCTGTGATGCAGACAGATCGAACAGAGACAGAACCGTTTCCTTTCTGGCATAGTGACAAACATCAAAGCTTTCGTCGATTTGTGATTGATCGCGTGCTGCTCCTCCTGTTTTGGATGATCTCGGCGCATTGGCATCTCTCTCTCTTTCTCTTTCTCTTTCTGTCATGTCTGCGTGTTGGCTTCTCTCGTCGTATTTGCAGTGCCCGGCGTGGGTTTCGCTTCTTTTTTGCTTTCCCTCTTGCTGCGATTCAGAATGTTTTGCTCGCGTTCCTCCTGATGTTTCCTTTCCTGTCTCGTGCTCTCGCCCCCTTTCCCACTCCTGTCTCTCTTGTCTTGTCTCTTCTCCCTGGTCGGTCCCTTCGAACAGGTCCGACGGCTCCAGGCAGAGGAGAACGAAGCCAGGCGGGCACACGAGAGGTTCCTCTTGAGGAGGAGGGAAATTCTGCAGGTGCGTGGATTTCTTTGTTTGGGGGGGTTTCATTGGACACATGAAAAAATGTTGTGCATATTGTGACTTTCTTAGGGCGATTCGTCTTTGGGGACAGATGAGAAGCCGCTCTTTGATTTAGGGACAGAAAGCTCAAGCGAAGTGCAAGCGACTCAGCCAGAGAGGAAGAGATTGAAAAAGGCGAACAAGTTGACATCAACACAGACAGAATGGCCCAGCCATCCCATCATGCATGTGTCCCTCCCTCCCTTTCTTTGTCCCTCTGCAGCGCCGCACAGCCGCAGAGACGCACCTAAACCACGCACTCAGCACAGCTCTGAAGACAGCAGCTTCCCCCGTGCCCTCTCCCAGGCGTCCCCTGTCCCCCCAGCCGTCTGCCTCTAGGACCGCCCCTCTCCCCCATGGGTCTACTTGGGGAGGGGGGGCGCGGGGGGAAAGGCCGCTGTCTGCAGGGGGGGCACGGGGGGTGGGTCACCGTGGGAGTCTCCTATCCCCCCCACCTTCAGTCCCTGCTCCTGTGTTTGCGACGGCCTTTCCGTCTCTCTCCGCCTCACCCCTGCACTCCCCTCTAAGACCAAACGGCACTGCTCACCCTCCTGTGAGTGTACCTTCTGGGAGGGAGACGGAGAGGCAGAACGCTGTGCAGGCAGAAGTTACTGGGGCGTTTTTGTTCGGAGACGGCATCCCGTCAGTGTCTGCCCCTCCTCCCGTCTCTGGTCTCTCCGTCTCCGTGAAAGCCGTCTCGCGCGAGGCGCTGGAGTCCCTCTATGAGCGCGCCGCCACAACCAGCCAAGGTGCGCCGCCGCAGCCACAAGCTGGTGCAGGCCCGGCACCCGATGCTGCGGCAGAGGCTCTCGAAGGCGGTGGAGGGAAGGGAGAGAGGGAAGCCGTGGGGGGCACCACATCCCGTGTGGAGAGGGAGAAGGAGAGAGAAGGCTTCACGATCAGCTCTGGGGAGGATTCGGGTCAAATGCTGCAGGGGGGAGATGGCGGTCGTGTCTCGGGGGGTGTGCAGAGTGCAGCGAAGGGGAGAGACCGGGACTGGTTGTATGAGCGCGGAGAGATGGATGAGAGAGAGGGTGGTAGAAATAGAGAAAAGGAGAGGGGAGGTGCGAGAGGACATGTGCAGGGAGAAAGAGAGGAGGATGGAAGGGGTGGAGGTGGCGGATTCAAAGTGTGAGGATTGAGCGAGAAGGGTTGAGAATTTGTTGATGTGAGGGCGTTGTCGGGAAGGTTTTTGACCCCTTGCAAGATGTATCCAAGAATTGCGCCAATAGCCCCCACCGTCTTGTAAATAGATTGCCGCATTCTACCATCAGCGGGCCGGATTGCTGAATTCAGTATATTGACTAAGTTAATTCATGTTATGCACTATTATGCACCTTCAGGTACACAAACTTTATCATAAAGAAAAGCATCGCACAGGATTTATGACGAGAAGTTATTTCACTGGATCGAATATGTTTACAACTACCTTGTCACACGACTCTGATGTGCCAGTAAACCCTCAGTTCACTGTCCTCTTTGAATTATAATTGTAATAAGTCAATAAATATGATAATAAATGTATGAACTTGTCAGTAGCTGTGAAGTTGAATCTACTATAGTGAGAGAGTAAATAGACTAGTCAGAATTCTGGTGAAATTTTTTTAGATTATATACTATAGTCAGTTGAGGACCGCCCCGCCCTAGGCCTCGCCCTGCTAACTCTGATAAAAGATTCAACGTTCAAGTTGATATAGCTGCTATTATAGCAGGATTCGAGGCCTAGTGCAGAACCAATGATCGATCAAGCATTGATCATGAATCAATTAGGATTTAACAGTAAGATTTATGTCCGAAAGATTGACCTCCCCCAATTGAATGCCAAATGTTCTCCCTATCAAATATGTGATAATGTAAACATACTAGAATTTAAAACAGTTATTTCAGAATATTCATCAGCATAATATATACCACGATGAATTGACCAGTACTAGATGAATGAATGAATGAATGAATAAATAAATGAATGAATGAATGAATGAATGAATGAATAAATAAATGAATGAATGCTAAGAATGAATGACTAAACCGGTAGAGCCGAGCTCCTGGCAGTCTATATCATGCATGTCTTTGATTAAGCCTAGCTCTGAAGCGAGAGACTGTAGGCCAAAGTAAGACTCACTCAACAACTGAGGACATGGTCTATAATCTTAATTAATTTGGAGAATAACTTGGAAAATGGTGGAAAATATATCGTCAGGATTTAACAGGGTGAGCACATTGAAAGACAAAGCTCCCGGAGTCCCGGATAGTTGTAACTGCATCTTCTGGCTGCGTTTGTAAGCACCTCCATAACAAGTCTCTTCAAAAGACTCTCTTGCGTCTCAGGCTATTTCGCTCTATTTCACTCTGATCAGCTTCTTCTATGCTTGAACCCGCTATAATCAATTATTTACATGACAATTGGTCAGCATAATAGAATCCAATGACTAGTCTAAATTACTGTCCAATTATTATTACGCAATGTGAAAGGTGGTTATACAGATGTGCATGGACTAATTAGAAGGGTCTGAAATTTTTGAGCCAGTTGAGCTGGTCCGCGCGATTCTGGCGGCGCCCAGGGCCCATGCAGAAAGATACCAAATTGGTCCCCAGAGGCCGCTGAGTGCATTGGTGCAAGAATTTGGGCCAAAACTTTCCAGGGCCACTCTCAAAATCCCGAAATTATGCTCAGAATGCTCAAAAAGCACACCAACACACAGAGAAGGGTCATTTCGTCCTCGCGTCCCTTCCTGCCTACCTTGTTGTGTAGAGCAGTACCGATGGTCAAACTGGCACAATTCCGCTTTCTTAATACTAGACAGCTTGCCTCTGTGTCGGGGTGAAGTCTTGTGGCGCAGTTGATCTGCTTTGGCGTGTCTGGCAGCTCCAGTCTGGACCAGTCAGGAAAGTACCTCCCAGGCCTCCAAAGCAACATTCTTTCTTTCTACCAGAAGGCTGCAGAATCGATCCCCAGCAATTTTACCCAATGCCCTGTGTCTGTTGTCATCCTCCCAGGCCAGCGGGATAGGTTCCTGGTGAGTCTGCTGGTTGTGGGAAGGTGAGATTGTTTTGTGTTCCTGTTGTGGAGAATTGGCGTCTCAGGGGTATTAATCGACCTCCAGCTCCCCCGGTAAGTGGTTTTGTCCTGCTCTTTCCCTCCAGACAGGAGCATATGAGTGTTGAGCAGTACTTTTATGCGATGGCTGCAGGTTTAAAGTGCTCAAGAAGGAAAAAGCCCTTCCGGCAATTTGACATAGGGCGCCATCTGGAGTGTATCTTTCTGTTCATGAGCAGACTTGTTAGTTGAAGTCCACAGTGCATCAACCATTCCTTATCCCCTGTTGGAACTAAGTTACCTAGACTAGATGGAGCGTGTTGGTATACATTTTATCATCATTGATGTACTACAGCCCTTTCTGAACTTCTGAGTCCAGGAAGGCCACTTTGGCCTCTTCAGGTGTCAGACCTCAGACGTCCGTTCCTTGGACTCCCTGTGAGTCTGAGAGTCGTTTTTTCTATACCAAGCAGCTAGAGAGAGTCTAGAGAGGTGAACTGACGTCTCCTAGGGTCGTTGGTTTGAGTCCAGGAGGGAAAAGGGAACAGAGGGCTGTTCCTTTTTCCCTCGAAATTTTTGAGCCGGTTAAGGTCTGGTGGCGGGTTCTAATTAGTCCATGCACATCTGTATGACCCGCCGCCGCATTGCATTAAGTAGATACCCTATATTGGTATGTTAGCCACTGGCAGTGCCTTACCGGTGACCCATCACCGGATCATCAAACGTAGCATTAGTCTTAACCATTTTATAAGTAGCACTTCAATCACTTAATTTTTTAATCACATACTAGTTCAATCAGGATTTCATGTAAGCTAGGCGATGCACAGTGTCACTATGCCAGTGGGAAAAAAAAAAAAAAACTTTAAGAATAGATCAACATTAATCGACATGTCAAGATTTTTTTTTCTTTTTTTTTTTATGTGCATGGTGGCCGAAGGTCCAAACAAAATTAACAAAGGTAGGTTTTATCTAGCCAAATAGGTTTTTTTTGTATGTTTGATACTCAATCAATCAATACTTCAAATAGAATATTTAAAAAAATAATAAAAAAGATTAGGCTTCTTAAGATTTTTTTTTCTTTTTTTTTATCACTGTGCGTCGCCTAGCATCTAAGATTTCATTCAATACTGCCAGTGGGCCCTACAGACTGAGGCTATAGAGTGAGCTAAAATTAAGTAGCTAACAGATTTGAGGGCTGAAACGCTCTTTCCAATGGATTTCAGCTGATTTTATGTGACGTTTTTTCTTTTAAAACTAGGGACTCGGAATCAGGAATGCCAGGCTGCAGGCTGGCAGGCTGGGGCCCGGGACCACCGTTGGGCTTCGGGCTGGTTGGAAGGTAAGTCAATAGAGCTAGGGATAAAAGCCGTTGCGCTGCTGCTGCTGTTGCTCAGCCTGCATGCTGCTGTCGCTGCTGTTATTACTGGAGCTCGAACGCCCTTCTCAATTGCTCTGTCCGCCGCACCTGCTCTTGCTGCTGCTATTGTTTAGCCTGCTGCTGTCGCTGCTGTTGTTGCTCGAACGCCCTTCTCAATTGCTCTGCCCGCCGCACCTGCTCTTGCTGCTGCTATTATTTAGCCTGCTGCTGTCGCTGCTGCCCTTCTCAATTGCTCTGCCCGCCGTACTTGCTCTTCCTGCTGCTGTTGCTCAGCCTGCTGCCGTCGGTGCTGTTGTTGCTCGAACGCCCTTCTCAATTGCTCTGCCCGCCACACCTGCTCTTGCTACTGTTGTTGCTCAGCCTGCTGCTATCGCTGCTGTTGTTGCTAGTCCAGGAGCTCGAACGCCCTTCTCAATTGCTCTGCCCGCCGTACCTGCCCTTGCTGCTGTTGTCGCTGCTGTTGTTGCTGGAGCTCGAACGCCCTTCTCAATTGCTCTGCCCGCCGCACCTGCCCTTGCTGCTGCTGTTGCACCACAGCCTCCCTTCTCTGCTCTTGAACTCTTCTCCCAAGCTCTGCTTGCTCCCCCCCCCTCCTCTCTCCCCCTCCCCCAGTATGCTGAAGGCCAACCAGCAGCAGCTCCCTCAGGTGACGCTGGACGCTCTCCTCCTGCACGAGGGCTGCATGTACTTCCGGCTGGTCACAGAAAAGATCTGCGAGGAAGGCACGCACACTCTCCGCAAGAAGTGGACAGTGCACTGCCTCCAGGGCCTCTCTGCTCACGAAGTGGTTACCCCGCTAGGGGTTCAGCTCACAGTTTACAACGTGTCTGTGAGAGTCCTCCCCGCTGTAAAAATGACAGAGCGCGCAGAAAAACTTCCCACAGGCCGGTCTGCATGTCACTGCAGCACACCCCTCATAAACGAAAGGTTGATTACAGCAGGGGGTGCGGCAGAAACGGTTCAACTCCTCTTCAAGCCTCCGTCTGGCAACCCCCACCGCCCCCTCTCTGCGCACCTCTGCCTCCACCTCTGCACGCGCCTCAGCCCTCAACTGTCCGTCTCTACACTCCAAAAAGAGGCAGTACGCCTCGGTGCTACAATTCAGCGCAACGGTCCGCTGATCAAAAAACACGCCCACAGTGCACCCCCTCCCTGCCATGGGGCAAGGAAGCAGCAGCGCACCCGCCTTCATTTCCAACCCCCCCTCCACTTGATGTCGGACGTAATCGCTGAAGCACTCTCTGCATAGAAAGTGCTCCCTGCTTTCTCGAGGATACACCACCCCCTCGCCCTCCCTAACCGTCTCCATGCACGCTGAACAAGACACCGTCTCCTCACGTGCACGCTGCTGTCTCACGTCTGCCTCTACCAACTCCCTATCCCTCGCTTCACGCATCTGCGCAAGCTCTTCCCTCAACACCCTCTCTCCCGGTCGCAGAGCCTCTGCGCTGTGCTCCATGGCACACAGAGCGCGGAGGACGGCAGGGACTGGCGCACGCCGACGTTTCTTCCTCAAGCATTCGAGAGTAAGAGACGCGAAGTCAATCGCCACCTTCTCATCCCAATCCTCTGCTCGAGGGTCAGCATCTGCGGCACAGAGAGTGTGCACAGTGGGGGGCGCGTCGTCGTTGTGCGAGCATAGGTCCTCCCCTGTGAACTGTTTCACGAGGTCGCACCGGGGAGGGCTTTGGGTGCGTCCTGTGAAGAGCTCAAGCAGCACAACGCCGAGTGAGTAGACCTCACTCTCTGCCGTGAACACACGCTCTGCTGCATACTGCGGGCACATGAAGCCGTGAGTGCTGACTGCCACGGCGTCGGTCGTGACTCTGTGACTCTCGGCACCGTCGGGGATGAGACGGGCATAGACGGGCCAGGGCCCAGTCAATCAGCATGGGAGTCAGGTTGGTTGTCATCACGACGTTCTCACTTTTCAAGTCTCTGTGAAAAATGGAGGCAGGAGTCTGGCCGTGAAGGAAGGAGACGGCCTTCGCGAGCTGTCGGGCGACTGAGACGCGGTCCCTCCACGTAAGCGTGCGTGCGTCAGCATCGCTTTTGAGGAGAGCTGCCAGGTCGCCCTTGTGCCGCAGGGAGGAAAGGACCATCACGTAGGGAGACTGGTCGGCATGCCTGCCACTGCAGACGCCAAGCAGCTTGCAGAGATTGGGGTGTGTTTGGGGGAGGGCACGGAAGGCTTCCGTTTCTTTTTTGATGATTTTCTGGAGGGCGTCATCAGACGTCTCTCTCAGATTGACCAAGGGTAGGAAGAGCTGGAGGTTCAGAACCTTCACCGCAAAACAGTAAATATTCTCAGTATCCACACCCTTATAGACAGTCCCGAATGCGTCACTGCCCAATTTCCTCTCTTCCGCGAAGTTCAGAGTGCACCTCTGCAGAAAAGAGAGAGGAACATCTTCAACAAAAATGCCGTCTCGAAGCTGCACAGAGACGGCAGCACCATCTGCATGCAGGTTTCTCGGCATCCTCACCCGGTACCTTTCGATCTCACAACTCGTAGGAAAGGAATCAAGCAGGACACGGCTGATAGGTTTTGCAGCTAGACACTGAACAGATCAATGGAGGCCTTAATCTGACTTCACAGCGAGTCACAGCGCTCCATGAAGAGTCAAAAAGGGCCAGCTTTGAGCATCTGCTGCAATTCTGCTGCATGCGCAGGGCCCTGTTCTTTTTTTTTTTTTTTTGGTTTTTTTATGGGGCAGGCCGCGCGATACTGAGTCGCAATATATATATTTTTTTTTTAACTTCATTTTTGTCCATGCATGCATGAAGGTCAGTCAATTCGAGCGACTTGAATCTATTCAATGACAGAAGCGGAATCACTCAGAGTGTCCGTTCGTTTATCGTACATGGGCCGATGAATCCTGTGACAAGCAGGAATTGGTCATCCTTCATGAGACAAGCGGGAAGTCGTGGACTAATGTGAAACACGTTGCTCCAATCTGCGTCAACTCAGTGCCAACCGAGACGCCTGCCTACATGCATGATCGACAGTGGATCGAGTGCCAGTGAAGGATCACGGACCCCCATTTCACACTAAGTCTTTTTGCTCTCCCGTCCATTAATTTTACCATGCCTCGGGTGAATGCAAAACAGATGTCCCGACGGACACAGAGGGAGGCGAGGGCTGCAGCGAACGGGCCCCAGCCACTTCGTGATCTCCTTCTGCAGATGCAAGATAGTTTCCGACAACTTCGCCCCCAAAAGGAAGAAGCGATTGACAAACTGCTCCGGGTCTTCCCCTTTGACGCAGTCGCTCTGAAGGTACGTGTAGAGCTGCTTCTCGAAGACGTAGAGCCAGCAGTGCAGCATGTAGAGGAAAAGAAGGCAGTGCTCGAATACCGAGAAGCCTCACGTGAGTCCGAACTCGTGACCGACGAAGAGGAAGAGAAGGTTGTGCGTCTTCGCAAAGAGACCCTTACGGCAGTTCGTGAGTATGTAGAGCACCACAGGGAGAGGGATCCGGAGGTGAGTGCCTTGTTCGAGTGGAGGGCAGCAGTAGGCACACGCGACCCCGATAGGGTGGAAGAGACAGGTAGACGGTTGCTTCGGGTCTTTCGCAGAGATGGGGGGGGGCGGTGGTTTCATCGTGTGCACTTGCTGATGGCTGTATGTGAGCTTCGACGTTTTTTTCGGGTAAAGTGTCAACGGTGGTCGGCGTGGATTTTCAAGGACTTCTGTGACGACGAGGCCATCGCTAACGAACTTTCTTATGTGAAATTGAAAGATCAGACAAGAGAAGAGATGAAGACACAAACGTCAGCAGTGCCGACAGACGAGGACATTTTGTCTGCAGTAAAGACTGCGACAAAGGGGGTAGGGGAAGCTGTAGATAGGCTTCTGCTGTTTCTGGCCGACCGACCGGCAAATCTCCGAAACCCTTCCAGTACGCAGACTGCCGCTCTTCTTATCGCTGAACTCTGCGCAGAATTCTTTCCGATGCAGCGCAGAGAGACGCTTTTAGAGGCAGTGGGTATCTACTTAGATGCCAGAGGTTTTGAGACAAGTCTTTTCTCCGGTACAGCGGATATTGTTGTGAGCGTTGCGTCCTCCGCCTCCCCCTCAGGAAAGAAGGAGGTGGAAGATCTTTGTTAGGAGACGGCAGAATCTGTTGAGTCTGTGCCTCTGAGCGATGTGGGACAGGATGTCTTGTCGTTGATGGTGAGAAAGGCAGAAGAGCAAGAGTACCCCGGGGTAGAGGAAATTTACGAAAAAGCGGGGTCCACGTATGAGATGTGGGCCAAAGAGACGGTCCCTTTTGACTGCAGGCTGATGCACAAAGCCGCGTGGTACTTTACAGAAAGTGCCCGCGTGTTGAAGCAGAAGGTTGAAGCACTCGTGCATTTGGAAGAGCGAGGGGGGGACGGGGAAGAATGCTTAAAGGGGGTGGGGAATCAGGCAACGGAGGGGGGGGGGGAAAGGGAAAATGAGGCAGAAGATGCTCCTGTGGGTCGGGATGCAGTGTCGAGAGAGCTCGAGTTGATGCGAATGCGCAGAGAAAAAATCAAACTGGAAGAGAGGCTCAACGACGCTTTGACAGGTGAGCTCTAGGGTTTCACTATGCATGCTTCAGCACGTCCTGTCATGCAAACGCAAGATTCATACAGGGCCCAACGGCGGCCTCCATAATGTCATGTTTTTTCTCATGACGCACACGGGGGGATATGAACTGACTTTTGAATCCAAGTCCTTTCTCAGACTGACACTGCCCCATCTTAATGAGATCGCCTGCAAGCCCAAAGTAGAAGTTTCCCTCCCTCTTTGATCCTCTCTCCTTCCCTACCTCCAGGTCTCGCCCGTGTGAACGGAACCCTCCAAAAAGCCGGTATTTCTTTCTTCTGCGATAAGTGCGAGACCTTCGAGAGCATAGACACCCGCTTCAAGCAGTGCGGACGCTGTCAGAGAGTTCGCTACCGCTCCCCCGAGTGCCAGCGTGCTGCTTGGCCAGAGCACAAAAAGCAGTGCAAGAGGCTGGCAGAAAGAGGGCCGTCAGGAGTCGCGGAAGAGCTTGCACTGCAGCAAAATGCAGCGTCGTCCTCTGAGGGTCGGGGTGAACAGGAGGAGACGCTGTCCGGTAGTAGGGTTGGGAGGGAAGGAGTGGTAGATATAGAAGAGCAAATGCGGCGGTGGGGGGTAGAGATCGAACCTGATTGTCCTTTCTGGGCAGACATACGAAAGTGGGAGCACAGCTTCTGGAGTCCACCCAAAAACATGATGCCCCCTTTTCAGATGGCAGCACCCCAACTCAGTATGTCAGAGAGAGAGGAGTGGGAGAAGCTGAGAAGAAGCTTGGAGAGACAAATTGCTTTGAGTCCTAACGAGGCCGTTCGAATAGAGACACAGTCGGGAAAGGGTGAAAAGAAAGTAGAGGAAGGGGAGAAGCGGGAAGGAAGAGGAGGACAGGGAACTCTCAAAGCGTTCGTACGGACTTATGCTGTAGATTGCTGCAAGGCGAGGATGCAGACACTCGTTTGTCTTGGTGTATGGAGGCTCATACAACAGGAAGAAGAGCAGACTTTGCTGAAGGCTCCTTTGGTCTTTTGGAATTTTTTCCCGCCTTTGGACATCAGTTTTTGGAGGCACATAGCAAATGAGAAGGAGGTGATAGGCGCTCTTGCCGAAGACCGCTCTGAAACGTCCGTCGAGATCCCTTAATCATTGCCGTTCATCCTAGCGTTCATCTCAGGCAGGCAGGAAGATGTTTGCATTGCACGTATCATGGAAGGGAGACTGGAGAGGTGGATGCGCAAGAAGTTGGTTTCCTTTCTCTTTGTTGTCCAGACTGAGGGGCAACTTTTCTTTTCGCATCAGATTGTGTCGCTTTGAGTTTCTGTGCGTGATTGCCGGGCACAAAAATCCCTGTGACTGTCTTCCTGTAGAACCATCAAGTTCTTTTCCTCTTCCTTTAGCTTTTTGTTTCCCAATATACGGGGAATGATCGCTTTTCTTCCTCACTTGGTGTCTGGACAATTTGCAGGCCATTCGGCCCCTTGCACTGGTTTTGCATAAAGAGGATGCGGAAAACTGTGGAACTGAGACGAGAGAGAGATGGCCCCTTCTCTCTGTCTTCAAACTCCTCGACACTCAAGGAAGAAATCGAAAAGATCGAACGGGCAGTCGAGAAGATACGAAAGGGAAAAGCCGAACCCGATCCGTCAGTTTATAGAGACATGCACTCGGATTCACAGATTCATAGTCTCAAACCGAAAAGAAATGCATGTATGTATGTCTCCAGCTGACTCCTTTCGCATCGACCACAACCTGCAGGCTTGACGGCACAAAGATCATTCATTCATCCAGACATGCACTCAACATGCGGCTGCATCTCGTTGTCCCTCTTGGCGGCACAGCTCCCAACTCACTGTCACTACATACAGGAAATAGTAAAAAATGAATGGACTTGTTGATGTGCCGTACACATATTTGTCGATTCTGCAGCGGAACCTTCGATCATTCAGTCACCTAGGTACCTGCGACACCCACGCTCCCCCCCCCTAGCATCCCCCTTGTCCCTAGCCTAGCCCCCTTACAGTCTCTTCTTCCCTTTGCCTGAAGTTGTCATTCATCGTGGGGACCGGAAGCGGTTAGCGCTCACGCATGTTGGCTCTTAATTTTCTTTCTTCCTGCAGGGAGTCTTATCAGACTGATGCAGAGCGAGCTCGCATATCTGAGCTGAGTACAGAACAGAAAAGACTTCAAGAAGAAGCAGCGAATGCCTGGAGTGAGGGGGACAGAAAAAGGTGGAGAGCACTGCTCGGCCAGCAACACGCTCTATTTCGTGAGCGCGACGACCTCGAAGTCCTTGCACGGGAACGACAGCGACTTGCGCAGGAGCAGAGGGGCCCTCACTACGTAGAGAGACGCAAAGATCTCGACGCGAAGCTGGAAGAACTAGGTGATCGTCTCCCCACTACAGAGGGCGCCCAAGATCGTTTCGAGGGGCTTCCTTTGAGTGCTTGTCGCTTTCAAAACTCAGAGTCAGAGAGCCAAGAGCAGGACGGAAGAGAGGAACAAGAAAAGCCGAGCAAGACGGCGGCTTCATCAGAGCAACACCAAGCAGAAGCAGAGGAGAACGCCGAGGCTTCGTCATCCAAATCAAAATCAGGAAAAGAAAACGAGTCTTCGGAAGACAGAAATTCAGAATATGAAAGACGATACAGATTTCCAACAGATGCGCAAATTGACCGCGTTTTAAGTCGGTACACGTAGAGTGTGTGTACATGTTTGTCGAACAATTTGAGGCGTCGCTTCTGCCAGTGAGCCAGATGAAACATGTTCTATCAAAAAAAGCGTACAATGAAATGCTCTCATGTCCACAGGGATATGTGGCCGTCCAGCAATTCTTCTTTCTCTCTTCCTTTTTCTCTTCATCTCACAACGTCGTTCGTTCGCTCGCTCATTCGTTCCTTCTTTAAAAAAATTATTTTTTCCGTCCTTCTTTCCTCCCTACGTGTGTAGGTATGTGTATCAGTAGGTGGCAAGATCTCTCTCTCTCTCTCTCTCTCTCTGTGTGTGTATCTCTCCTGTCTCTCGCTCTCTCTCTCTTCCACCCCCTATCCCCTCCCGCCACACACTATCTCTGTCTCTCTCTGTATCTCTCCTGTCTCTCGCTCTCCCTTTCCCCCCCCCCCCC
>JAHBMJ010002216.1:0-30204 GCA_018398765.1 Chromera velia | reverse complement strand
TTCCCCCGGAGTCCCCCCCCCTTTTTTTTCTCCCTCCCTCCCTCCCCTTAATTTCCTAGCCCCTTTCTTTCTCTACTCAATTCAGTTCTCAGTAAAGTATCAGTTTAGTAGAACTTTCATCTAATTTATCTAAAAACACGTTCTACTTCTAAACTATAGCTCTCCACATTATTACAGTTTACCCTTGAATGAGGTCAAAACATAAGATGACACTATCAAAATATTTGAAAAACAATGAAAGCTAACATAAAATCTATACTAGTAGTGAAAATCTAGTATGATATAAACTTGAACTTGAAATCTTTATTGAACTGAATGAAATCTTATCTTTCAACACTAGTTTTAACACCGGCTGGCTTAGGTTCTAGCTTAGGTTCCAGCTATAGTTCCTGCCAATATTGCTGTGAAGGAAGGCGAGAGAAACAACCGTTTCCACAGTGTCACTTTCCTCCACAACTCGATCTCCAGGCCACTCACACACTAACGCTAGGCTAAGCTACTAGAACCAGACAGGCTTCTACTGCAACTGATCACATCCGCAGTCTACAAAAAGAAAGAAAGGTCCATAAACCTTTATTTATTCAACCAATTGCCTGCTTTCTCAAAACAGTTTCATCAACCTTACTCAATTAACAGAGATCAACGTTTTTCACATCTCTGTGTGCGACTCATTACAAACACGGATAAATTCAGTTGCGTGCCCCACCAGCACCGCACGACCCGGGACCGCTGGCACACTGTTTTTGCGCACCGATAGCCATGAAAGGCTGCGACCCCAGTATGCAGCAGCTGCAGCTGCATGTGAATGCATGCTTCTTCTCCATATTTGCAACTTTCTCTCATAGATCACCCCCGGAGGGAATCGATCACAGGCTCCCAAGCGCTGAAGTCGCTCCTATAAAAATTGATGCACTCCAACATAATTGATCACCCCCCATCTTCGCAACAGGTCAAAAATCGCTGCTGCCATCACTGAGGAACCTATCACAACACACTTTGTCTTCCTATGACTCGCAAGTAGCAGACCGGGACGACTCTGTCTATCTCTCTCCTGTTAAAGCTGCACCTGCCTGAATATAAGCACGTGCAGACTGTGCGTGTTCTGTGCAAGTTTTCTCTTCCCCTTTCTCCTTCTTTGCCTTGATCTTCTGAAGAAACTTTGCATCCATCTCCCTCTTCTCTTTCAATTTTTCTTCCGTCAGTTCACATTTGTTGGCGAAGTGACCGAGGCAACCACAATGGAAACACATCATCTGACGCTGCAGATTTCCCTCTGACTGAGAGGAATCATACTCTCTCCTTAGGGGTTTCTTCTTTTCTGTTCTTGCCCCAAACTCTTGGTTCCCCTCCTCTCCTTTTCCTTGCCCCATTGCTTTGGCAGTTCCTAGGTTCTTTATCTCTCCCCTCAGGTCATCTAGGGTTAGAAGATTTCCACCCCTGCTCCCATACTTCTCTTTCATCTTCTGATAGATGGTCTCCCTATATTTGTCACTCAATCCCCGGACAATCATCAGTAACTGTGTGAACCCATCTGGCTCCCACTCTTTCGTCGGAACTCTAGCAAACACAGTGTTGTACTTGGTGAGACGTTTGCATGGGTCGGCCTCCTTGTCTGACGCAAAGTTCAGGAAGGCAAAGGCAGCAGAAACCAGGGCGGCTAACGCGTCCTGCCCAAAATGCTTTTCTAACGCCGCAATCGTGTCCTGATACGTCGCGTCCTTCTTCTCCAGAGCGTTCGTCATCACTATGAAGAACTTGTGGTCTTTCTCTCCAACCCCAGAAAGCTGTTAGGTCATGTGAATGTCAAACATCTCCTTCTCTTATGGCCGGTGTGGCGGTGGTAGGATCAAAACCCATCATCATCTTCGCCGCCCTCTCCAAAAGCTTCTACGAAAACATAAAAGTTTCCATGGTTCTCCTATTCTCCTCCTACTGGTTCACCACGTTCTTATTATGGTTGAATCCAGGTGGCTTCAGATCCCATTGTCCTGCAATGAGAAGAGCCCGTCTCCTAGAATTTGAGGCTCTAGAAGAATTACCTCCACTCCCACTCGGCCTCTGCTGCTGGGGAGTCGATCCTCCCTGCATCTCCGCTCAGAAAAAAGATTCTCACAGCAAGCAATATCAGCAAACTGCTGACCACTCCAGCTGACTGTTTAAACCCGCCTGGTAAGCACCGAATCTGTCAAGGAAGGCGAGAGAAACAACCGTTTCCACAGTGTCACTTTCCTCCACAACTCGATCTCCAGGCCACTCACACACTAACGCTAGGCTAAGCTACTAAAACCAGACAGGCTTCTACTATAACTGATCACATCCACAGTCTACAGAGAGAAGTAAATGTCCATACACCTCTATTTGTTCAACCAATTGCCTGCTTTCTTAAAACAGTTTCATCAACCTTACTCAATTAACAGAGATCAACCTAGGAGATCAACGTTTTTTACATATCTGTGCGCGACTCATTGCGAACACGGATAAATTCAGTTGTGTACCCCACCAGCACCACACGACCCGGGACCGCGCCGGCACATTGTTTTTGCGCACCGATAGCTATGAAAGGCTGCAACCCCAAGCTGCATATGAATACATGCTTCTTCTCCGTATCTGCAACTTTCTCTCACAATTGCAACTCATATGAAGCGATTTTTTTTAGCAAATTCCACGTGTACTATAAGCATGAAATTTAATTTTGATTATAAATAAAAAACTTTGAATAAATAAAAATCATGCAAACTTAGGCTATCTAGATTATAGCTTAGCTATGTATAGATATATACATCTTTTTATGTTAGTGCAGTAGTGTCCTACCTTCCAGCACCGTCCCACCACCACATTCTGTCTGTCTAACCCCGGAAAGGTTGTCTTTACGTTTGCGCTAGTTTGCGCTGGGACCGGGCTTTGATGAGTTTGCGCTCAGCCGTTTCCGACACTGAGATCGTTCATTTCGTTTGGCCTATCGTGAATCCGTCTGTCTTCTCTTAGCATCGCTAGTTAAGTCAAGTTCAACTTCGAACTATAAATCCTCTGGACTCTACGAATGGCTAAGGATCTATCTATTCCTATATCCTATTCCTTAGCTGACTGAGATCTTCAGACTAAGCTAGAGTTAGTAGAGTTTGTAGATCCGTCTCTTCGTCTAGGCCTCGTCTTTGGGTTTAGCTCTTTGTCTGCCCTACCGCTACCTCCCAAGCAGCAGGAAGTTACTACAGTGCCTAGTTAAGTACAAATATGAAAAAAAAAAAACGAAATCTAATCAGAAACCATATACAACCAATTTAGTACTTAGCCTATAACTTAGAGGTCAAACATTGTTAAACTTTTTACCTAGGTGTATCACAGAAGGAAAAAAAAAAGAATTTATGCCCGTCCTCACTTAATTTTTTTTTTTTTACCCGACGATGTTATAGGTGACATTGACACCGTGACAAACAACTGTTAATTGTTTAAGTGCTACATAAGTGTTATTTTGGTATTGTACAAGTGTTTCTTAGGTATTGCAAAAAAAAAAAATAATAATAATAATTTAAGCCAATTCTGATTTTTTTTTTTTTTTGCTGTGATATGCCTAGCTTTTTATA
Source organism: Chromera velia (assembly GCA_018398765.1). NCBI lineage: Eukaryota > Chromeraceae > Chromera > Chromera velia. The sequence continues at coordinate 26,623 of JAHBMJ010002216.1, read as the reverse complement.
TAAAGGTGCTTAGTACAGTGTGTAATAGTACTCAATGAAATAATGAATGAATCTTTAAGTTTTATTAAATTCAGAGTAAAGGTATAGGAGTAAAGTTTATTTTTGATGATTTTCAATGTTTGTTCAATTCTGGTTTACTATACTTAAGTACTTCAAGTTTAAGTTTCATGCAGTAAGGTCCATTATAAGGACGTAGAGATAATCTCATGCGGTGACGTATAATACGTTGTGTATGAAGTGCTCTATAGGAAGTGCTACGCATAACAGCAATAAAAAAAGATCAATACATGTGCTTAAGACTCTGCGTGTAACGCAGCGTGTTGAGAGTGCATGGTCAGTAAAATGAGATTGTAACTAGGACCGCAAATAGGAAACATGCATAAAATGAATTAAGATTTTATAGTTCCATAAACTGGATGAGAAAGGCGGCCTGACCGCGACCTGTTGCTTTAGTTCCGCATTGAAGCACCCGCGCTTGCCCGATTGTACCGGACCTGTGCATATTCTGCGCAGACCAATGGGCTGCCTGAAAGCTGTTAAATCTTCCAACACATACAAAGTGAGAAAGAAAGGAATGGAGGGGCTATTGCAGCGAATTGAACATGCCCAAATGGTTCCTTGCTCGAGGCAATGACATTTTCTGGTGCATGTAGAGAGCCTGTTTAGTTTCTTTCTCCTTTCTCCTTTCTTTTTCTGGTGCTGGCCATTTCTTGAGGTAATTTGTAACCCTCTCTCTCTTTCCTCCTTCCGGCCGATGACACAGAAAAGATGAGTCAAGCCATGATGTCCCGGGCTTATTCCTTCCCGTCTCACAAAAGAAAGTCGTCTGCTCTTCCTCATTCTGGGCTTCTATTCTTGACCACGCAGTAACTTGTGGGATGTCCTTCCCCCCCTCTGGAAGCTGTTTGCAACTTTGAATCGAGAAGGAATGGACTCTGTTGGTGTCTATGTACAAACTGTACCGAGACGTCTCTCGGTTGTCGAGGTCCATGTAGAAATTTCTCCAATTTTTCGAGAAGAAAATGTCGGGACAGGTGAAATCAACCAGCAAGGCAGTTTGCTGACTGGCACACCCCAGAGGGGACAACTGGAAGTATAGTTCTTGTGCGTTGTGATAATGGGGGGGGTAGAATGTTCCTGCGGCCTGGAGAGTAAATCCAACTTGTGCATCCACCACCATCCCCCCCACGGCACTCACCCTCAACATACCAGAGGGCCCAAAGACTTCTGCATACGCATAGCCCCCCCGAAACCCGGCATCCCCTGCATCCTTCCTTCTAGAATAGAAGGGAACCCATGGAGCGGCAGTTCACAATTGCGGAAAGGCCCCGATCCCAAGGTCAAACGACTTATCCCCATTGCTTAGGGGAATGGCGGTTTTCAGCCCGTCCAGAAAAGACTCCCCAAATTGAATCAAGGGGGTTCGTACGTCTTTTGCGGTCTCGTACAGACCCAATTGTCGAAACGTGTATCGATCTGCTTTCTTGTGCACCCACCGTGCAGCACTTCCCTCTGGCATCATATTCGCGTGGGGCGTCGATCCTCTGTACAGCCTCTCCTTGATGCTTCGCATGGTGGGGTCAAAACACCGAAATGCAGCTTTTTGGGCGTCCTCATCATACAGCACCAGCGCCAATTGATCGATCAACACTTTGACGTCCGATGCCTCCGATGCACAGACGGCCCTTCCCTCTCGACACCTGGGGTCTACAGATGTGGAAGTTCGGAAGCTCAGGGAGTCTTTGCAGTCTCCGGAGGGTGTTGTCAGCACGGCGTGGTACTGTTTGAGGTATCCGAGGGTTTCCTTCCATAAAATTTCGACAAAGGGAAAGTCCTCGGCAGTCCACCTTCTCTGCTTGAAGTCAATTGGGCATTCTACGTGGATCAGCTGTCCCGTGGAAAGCGACGCAGTCAAGCTGACCACACAAAGAACTACAAGTAAAGATAGAAAAACGGTGCTTTGCATCATGAAATAGATAGCGATCGAAGAGACGGAGCAAAAACACTCAGTTGATCAGTGCAACAGTGCATTTGAGGTTGTGTGTTCGGTCAGCACAGAGGGGTGGCGTTGAAGGTTTCCTGTTTGTCCGGCAGAAGGATTCAAATTGTTGCTTTGGGTCTTCTCTGTAGTGCTTTGGGTGGTTGTGAAAAGCTTGCAGAAACAGTGATCAATCGAGAAAAAATGGCATGCATGCGCATGTTTTCGGAAGTTTAAGAGAAAAAAAAATCCGTTGCAAAAAAATGCACTATATTAACACGAGAGTAGGCGCGCACTGCGCGCCGATGTATCGTGGTGGTTCCGGCGTCGAAAGGGGGACACAAATAAAAGTTCTTATCCTAAAACGATCGGGGGCGGGGGTGGGGCGGGCCGTATATTAATAAACAGTGCATGCTGTGATGCTTTTTCACGTTCCTCTTTTTGCAACATAACTACACCAAGAGAGTCGGGGAACGCACCAATCGTTCACTCTGACAACAATGGCCGTGCATGCAGTAAGCAGATTGAATCATACGACTCAAGTCAAGTTGAGTTTTGAAGGAAAACGGCGTTCAAAAAGCTTCAGAGTATATATGCACAGGCCGTCTTATAGAGAAATTTTTATGTGTCGCTTAATTAGTTGGGCCCGAATGGCTATATAATAGTTACTATATATGTGCGCACGAATCAAAATTGCGCTGCATGGGGGCTTATAGTATAGTAAGATTTGGACATGATTTGGACCTAAAATGCAAATTTCTGCACAGGTGGTGCCCACGCAGTCATGGATCCAGACGCGACTATATATATACATAGTATATAGTAAGATAAAGATAAGTTTCGCTCGGTCGGCGCGCGCTAGCCGAGTGCCCCGGCCGGCTGTCGTCGCGTCACGCGTAGTGGGCCTAGCGCTGAAGAGGCGTGCCGGGGCCTATGCATGCACGAGGGCTCCAAGAGCACTGAGTATGAACAACGGCGCGCTATATATATCGATAGCTTTTTTTGAAGGTGCCCGGCTCATCCCGGCTCTTCCCAGCCCGCTCTATGTCAGTCTCTGCCTTCAACCGTCAACGGCTTAACCCAAGAAGCAGTTTCCGTGTGGAAGAAGATGCAGAAACGTCAAGAAGCGTCTCTGGCGTGAAGGAATTCCTTGCGGTTGAGAGTCACGACGTGTTGCGGTGGGAGACAGAACCGACAGGAAAAGGGAGAGTAGAGACGGAAGAAGCTTTTCTCGCCGCAGGCTTCCCCATCTGTGCTTCCTTCCTGATTCTGGTGTTTCAATAAGTTAACGGAGAAGGTGCTGACCAGTGATCTCCCCTTGTGTCTGTTGGACAGTCACAGTTGAGCTTTTTTTACATTTAATCCCCGTAAGGCCGTCTCCGCTTTTTTCTTTTCTTCTTTTCACGGAACTCGTGAACTCTTCCGAGGCAACATCTTCTGACGGGAGAAGGACACGAAGATGAGACTTCCCCCTTTGAGCATTCCTCTCGTTGCCTTGCTGTACGTTTGTTCCCTGGGTCCTTGCGGCTCTTTCCTTCTGAGCCGTTGGACGAGCAGAAGCCTCCTTGGTCTCTCCGACGAGACGCGGAGCGTTCAGCCAACAGAGAGACACACACTTAATAAGGGAGAGGGAGTTGTTGCCAAGACACGCCTTGCCAACGCTTTCACGACTGCTGACAGTCCACTCATCCATCAACCCTCCGACATCAACCCCCCGGACCAGCCGTACGGTGTCAGTGACGCTGAGTTCAACGCTCTTCGGAAGATTGACAAAGTCATCTCATGGGAACACGACCCCCCCCGGATGCCCCTCGAGGCCTTTGAATTATTCGCAACTAGGGGAGAGTTCCAGGCAGCGGCCAATGTCATCCTGAAGGGGAAGAAGCTGCTTCTCTCCCTCGACGAACACACGTTCAACTATGTTCACAACAGATTTAGACACGAGGCATGGCAAATTGCATTCAAGAGGACCAGACAGGTTTGTCGGCTTTCTTTTTGGGTTGTCTGGACAGTCTGATGTGTCCAGAACAAGGCTAAGGCCGTCTCTCGATCATTTCAGTTCCCGTCTCTCCTCTCCTCGGGACCTGATCCTTGCCGTTCTCCGCAACACTCACTCTCTTCGCGATTCTCCTCTGACGTCTACTTGTACCCCTTGCTCTCTCTGGTTTTGTCCCACTTTGTGCTCCGTGATTTGTTTATTTGTTTTTGTTTCTCCCTGTTCACCTGTTCACTACCACTAGTAGAGGGATAAGGGATAGCTTTCCACATCCCTCCAATGTTCTCCCACCCCCCTGTCCCACGGAACTGAAGAACGTCCTCTTCCATCCTGCCTGCCTGCCTGCCTGCCTGATGCCTGATGGTTCTTTCTTCTGTTGTTCGGCTGCAGTTTCCTGAAGATGACGCACGCCCCCTCTACATCGGCATCGCCAACGCAGTGGAGGCAGTGTTCACAGACCTCCGGGCGAAGAGACCAATTGTGCCCCCAGTGGATCCGGGGGAAAGAGTCAACCGTCAGCCTCCCTCCCTCCTTCGTTGACCCTTCTGCCTGTCTGTCTACCTCCGTGGCTGTCTGTCACTCTGTTGGACCTGCTCTTTCTCTTTGATTGCTTTCCTTTTTTCTTTTTGCCTTTGTCTTCACACCGTCCTGTCACATGTATCGTCCCCCTTTCTCTGTCTGTTTACAACGCTGAGATGGGGGGCTTTTTGTTATTGATCTTTCTGCATGTGTGAGTGAGAGCGTCTGCATGTGCACTTCTGTGGGGAGGAACCCTTTCCTCTCCCCCAGATGCCCCTACCTACTCCTGATTCCCTTGGAATTGCTGTCCTGCCTGTCCGTCCCTGTCCTTCTCTTTTCCTTCCCTTCCTGCGTTTCTCCCTGTTTCTGCAGAGACCTTCCCTCGCATTCCCGACGTCGTACCAGAGGGAAACAGAGGCTCTGCATACGCCCTCGTGTGGGACCACATGAACATCAAGTCAGTTAGTCATTAGTGGGAAGGGCAGAACGGGACCTTCTGTGTATGCAGGCGTGTGGGGCAGAGGGGAATTGTGTGGGTGATCGGGAGGGGGAGGGAGCACTCAGCCATGATGCTTCTGGATTTCCCTGTTATTGCCTCGCTCACAAGTCTGACCGATTGTGTGTGCATGTGTATGTTTGTGTGTGCAGGGTGTTTGGGATGTCCCTTCCGTCTCTCGGGACAGTGGGCCCCCGTTTCCCCTGCCAGGAGGACTTGGACGAGCGTCCCCACTTTCCCCTATACATGATCGAGCACAACGACGAGGGCTTCGTTCGACTCCCCCACGTGTGGCTGAATCCTCAACTGGACAGAAGAGAACTCATCGGGTGGGTCGGCAGGTAGTCGATTGGGGGGGAATGGATTGAAACAGAGACTGGAATGTATATGATCCTCCTTGCCTTCCTGTCACTGTGATAAGCACTTGCGACGAGACTTCGTCATTTCTCCACACAAATTAAGTCTGAGTGGTGATTGCTTCCTCCTTCTCCTTGTCTATCGCCTTGACCGCTTGCAGGTACGCAACAACGAAGCTCGCCCACCGCATCTGGCAGCTGGTGGGTAGGGACGTGTTCGGAGACCCCAAGACGGAGAGCGAGAGCCAGGACTTCTTCAACTCACCCGCGTTCGGTCGAACTGATCAGGTCAGTAGGCCTGGCTGTCTATCATCGGATAGGGGAATGGAGCAGGAGGGGAAACACAGATGCACTCTCTTCTTTGGGCTCTTTCTCTCTCCTTCTGGTTGCCTCTTTGTTCTAAGCTGTGCGTCGCTTACGTCTCTTGACGCCGCCAGCCCGATATTCTTCTTCATCTTTCTCTGCCGCTTCTTTGCACGCTCTGCCTGGAGCCTCTGAACGTTTTTCCCTCTCTTGATGCATGGATGAATGGAAGACAAAAGTTCGTTCTGCTGATATTCCTTCCTGTCATGTGCAGGTTCTCAACCGGCTGTACCGTTATGTGGAGGGAGAGGAGGGACGGGACGACGGTGTTCCCTTCATCTTGGTGGACGGGGAGGCGGGGGACTACGGATTGGATCAGAATGAATTCGATAGACTTACTCTGTGGAGTAGGGACATGTCAGTGAGGGGGGGGTCAACGTGAAGTGAATGAGTGCTTGGAGGGGTTTGCGTTCTTTTTCTCTCTTCGAGTGTGTTTGGGCGAAGGAGATGCGACTCACTCTGCACCTCTGTCTATTTCTCGTGTTCCATTTTCGTCTGGGTGTCAGTCTCCAATCAATATGATGAGAAGAGCATCACTTTATGTTTTCACTCAGCAATGAAATTTTCATATGACTTTTACTGTCTGTCTATTTGTTTGATTGTTTGTCTGATTCCTCTTCAGGATTCGGTACAACGTCTTCACGGCTCTGTCCAAATCTGGAGCAGCAACAGGAACGCGGCAGAATGAAGCAGCCAACAACAGAGTCAGGTACGTTAGTAGTTCGGTCTTCGGTCGGTCTGTTTCACGGTCTTCTTTCATGGGTAGATAAGCAGAGGGGCGGAAGAGGGCTTGCTGAACGGCTTTTCTTCATGGGTTTCTTCTGATTCTGATCTGTCCTCTCTCACCTTCTTCCTAAGCTTAAATTCTTTATCTCTCCTTCCGATCCCCCTCCGTCTGCCCACCCCTTTCTTTCTGATGCAATTAATCCATGCAGACGCCGATCGGACCCGAAGCTCTGGTACAGGGGCCGTCTGCCTGTCAGAGAGTTCCAGGCAGCGTTGATGACGAGGACAGTCGAGGACGCAGCGAAGATCCTCGTGGATGGGGCAAAGAAGATGAAGAAAATGGATTCACACGTCCTCACGTATGCGCACAATATGTTCCATCTGGTCAGTCAGTCACATGCTTAGTCAGAAACTCAGTGAGTGAGCCTGTGGGTAAGAGGCTGAGGGAACTCTCTCTTGTGATCATATCTCTTTGGAGCGAGGTGGCTGGATGGTGCGGAAGGGAACCGCACGAGCGTGGTCGGAATGTTGACGCCCACTCTCCCCCTATGAAGCTTCTCGTGGCACGGTTTCCCGTCTTTTTTGTGTTCCGGCCTTTATTCATGTGTTCGTCCGTTCGTTTACTTCTCGCTTGCTTGTCTAGGGGAGAAGTGAAGAAGATCGCCCTGTCCTGCCCCCCCCTTGTACCTAGTTGTCTGAATTAAAAATTCGGGTCCTCAATGCTCAGTGCTCGCCTAAAGAGGCTTTGATATCTTTTTTTGACGCTTCTGGTGTCCTACCACTTGTATGAATTTGACCTGACCTGTCTGCCTGCAGGCTGTTGCGAACTTCCTGGAGGCCCTCCAGAACGTGTGCAGGACTGTGGAAGAATTCGATCGGCTGCAGGTGCAGTTCGTGCAGGCCGTCGTGCTGGTGGATGAGGTGTTCTCGAGGGTGAGGACAGCAAGGGGACTGCCCCAGATCCTCACCGAACAGGAAAAGAAGGAAATGGCAGCCAAAAACGGAACGAGCGTGAAGGCACCAGAGGAGTACTATGGTAGGTCGGGTTGTGGGCCAGCTGTGATGTTTTGTGTTTTCTTGAGGGGGGCGGTGGGAAAGTCCAGAGACTGATAACGTCACAACTACTTTTGGGGGGAGGAGGGTGATGATCGAGGGGACAAGAGAAGTCCGCGAAAGACTGTCCTCATTTGTCCCTTTACCCTTCTTTCTTCTGCCTCGCCGACCCCTGACCATTTTTGTTCGAGTGAGATTATTGGGCTTGAAACAAAAGAAAATTTTAGCGTTGTTTCTGCAAGTTTGACGCTTCGCTTCCCCCTTTCATTCAACGTCTCTGATTTTATCTTCTCCCATTTCTTCATCTGTCCCCATCTCTTCCTCTCTTTACCCTTCCTTCCCTGTCTCTCCTCGTTCTCTCTCTCCCATACAGTCCCTTGGCCCACCCATCTCCCGAACGACGTGAGCGATCCTGAGGTGAAGGCTGCGGTGCTAAGGGATCTGTTCTCCTACTTCGCAAAGAGACTGTTCGACTCAGAGATCCCCCCTCTGGAGATTGACGTCGCACAGGATCTCGATACTTTGAGCCTGACTCAGTATGCTAATGATAAGGCGGAATTACCGAAAATTATTTTGAACGCTGACATCAGGTCTCTGCCTGTTCTTGGTCAGTCAGTCGCCCTCTTTCTTTCTCTTTCTTCCCTTTGCTGCATCTTGCGTCTTCCTTTCTTGCTTTCTTCGTCTCCTCATTTGTTTGTTGCGTCGTTCATTCTCTGTCCCCTCACCTCTTCCCCCCCCCCCCGCGCACGCGTATGTGTGTGTGTCTGCATGAATGTGTTTCTTTTCTTTTCATTTATCAAGAAGTGCTCCGATTCCCTGATCATTTTCCGTTCTGCCTTTCAGAGTTTTCTGTATTCGGTCAGCTCCCCTCATTTGCTCATGGAACCCTTTTTGCCACCGGCCCCTTTTTCTTTTCTTTTCTTTCCTCTCTTCATTCAGCCCACGCCCTGCTGCGGGAGATGATCACCGCCTGGGACCTGTGCATTGCCCGGCGGTTCGACACCAAGGGACAGGACGCCCAGATAGAGGCACTCGATCAATTCCTCCGGGGCCGCAAGTCCAGCAAGTCGGCCTCTGTGCGAGAGATCTGCGAATTGAATCGCTGGCCGTTCTACACAGAGAGCATCGACACCACTCAGCTGCAGGCGGACGCACCGGGCAGCCTGACGTATCAGGAAAGGGAGAAGGTCGAGGAGAGATTGAAGGAGAAACAGACGGAGAGGGAGTACAGATTAGGGACACCAGAGGAAGAGGTGCATGATATGGACGTGGTCAGTCAGTCAGTCAGTCAGTCAACAACCTTTGGACCCACCCCTTCTCTCTCCTCCTTTGTCCAAATTCGTGTGTGTGTGGGTGTGAAAGTGAATGTGTGTGGAGGGTTGTTGCTCCTCTTATAAGCGTTCGTTTTTGACGTTTCTCCTCTCCGCTCTTCTCTTGTGTTCTGCGCTTCCTTCGCGTCGTCTGTTTGCATTTCTGCATTTCGATCTGCCTGCAGGACTCCGCTGCCCCTGTGGAGTTGGACTTCTACGCAGACCTGAGAGTGGCTTTGGGACCCTGGAGGGCGATGGAGTTGACGGAACTTGCACTCAGGTCGGTTGGTATGCAATAAGAGAGTGGTGTGAGTGTGAAATGGGCATGCAAGAGAATGGTGTGAGTGTGAAATGGGCCAGAACTCTGATCAACCTCTCCAGAAATTTCATTCTTCTCTCTCTCTCTTTCTGTCGATCGATCGATCGATCGATCGATAGATAGATAGTTGCCCCAATATTTTCATCCTATCGGCTTGACATATGACTTCATGGTATCGATTTCTTGCGTTCTTATTAGTCGTTTTCTCTTGTCTATTTTTTACTCTATATGTTATCATTGTTCTTTATTTCTCCGCGTACATGCCGAAAACGCTTCCCTACCTGTGTGTATGCGCATTTGTCTGTCTGTCTGTGTCTGTGCAGGAGACGGGACGGAAAGGACCTCTGGGTTGTCCAAGACGACGTCCTGTACCTTCCTTTGAGAGAGTTCCACGTGGCCTGTATGAGCGGGCTCAGTCTGGACGCAGAGGAAATTATCGTCGAGGGAATGCCCAAAATGATCCCCCTGGACCCTAAACTCATCAACTTCGCACAGTCTGCATTCAAACAGGTGGGTGGGTCATCCTGTATCCATTCTTGCCTGTCTCTGTCGGTCTCTGTAAGAAGGAAAGAGCAGACGAGAAAGTTTGGTCTACTCTGGCTGCCTGTTTGGTTGGCCGTATTGAAATTGTGAGAAAAATGGATGGTGCCCTATCATGCAGTATTTCCTTAATTGTGTCTGTCTGCAAAGTCCATCGGGTGATAATGGATGAGGCCAGCCATTGTCGTCGCTTCCTTCAGTCTCTCCCTCCCTCTCTCTCTCTCTCTCTCTCTCTCTCTCTTTCTGACTTCCCCTGTTCGCGTCTGCTTGCTTGTTGACACGGAAAGTTTTCGTTTTGCAACTCTGTTTCTTCCTTTCGCCTCTTTGGCTTGGGTTGGTGCCTTTGCAGGTCTGTGCGAACGTGTTCCAGAAGCGGCAGGAGGAGGGGGCGGCAGAGCTTGACGACATCCGCAGAGCTTTCCTTGAACAGACCTCGATCGTGGAGTCCAAATTTATGGAAATCAAGGAGAAGCACTACCAGTTGAGGAGGGAGTTTGAGAGCAAACTCGAGAACAAGGAGCTGAAGCCAACGGACTCGTTCCCGTTCCACATCGACATCGATGAGTTCGGAGAGAATGTGCACCTGGCAGGCGGCTACCATCCTCGGAGGAGACGATACAGATTTCCTGATGAACAGGAATTCGGAAGCAGAGGAATTACTCACGATAATAGAGATGAAGTGGTCAGTCTCTTTTGTTTTTCGTTTGATCGCTCTACCACTTTGCCTCTTTGTTTCTCAAAAAGATGTGCAGCATCTCGAGGAATCGGTAAGTGCCACCGAAAGCTGAGATCTGAAAGTTTTTGTGTTTCAAGGAGTATGTTCCCTGTTATGCTGCTTGGTATTGATTGCTTTCAGGTTTTCATATTTTCTCCTCTGTGCTACCCATTTCTGACTGCAGGCCGCCTACATGTACGATTTGTTGAACATTCGGGTGTTCAATGGGACCTGTCCCCCGGTCCAGATCTCCTTCTTGGACGACGCAGACTCGGATCAGCTGATTGGGACCATGTTCGATCCTTCCTCTCTCCAGTTTCCCTCTATCTGGATCAACGGGAGGGTGGTGAAGGGATACAAACTTCTAGGCAGACTCCTTGCAGAAGAGTTGACTCTCCTTTCGGATCTGTTCAGTGAGACGGATTTCGAGGAGGATGTCAAGACAGTAGGAGGGCAAAACTACAAGGACACGCTGGAAGGGGTCAGGCGCACTTGCTTCCTCTCAAGAACTTCTTTCGGAAATTTTTTTCTGACTTCCTGTCTGTGTCTCTGTGTGCCTCTTTTTGTACCTGCTGGCGTGGATTCTAAATTATCGGGACTCCACTCGATTTTTTTTTCCTCTCCTTTTCATCACTTTTTTCTGGGTGCGCCCCACCGTCAGCTTTCTTCGACAGCCTCCAGAGAGCTTGAAGAATGCAAAATCAGAAAGGAACTACACATCAAACATTCAACACATTGGCCAACAGATTGTCCAACTCCCTTTCCTCAAGTCTTCATCACACAAGTGTGCCCGTCTTCCTTCAATCCATTCTTCACCCATCTGCAGTAGAAGATACAAAACCCCAGACCCCCATCAAAACACTAAATTCTCTCACTCTTTCTGCAGGTTGACTCCACACCCGAGCAGATGCGGGCCCTCGAGCGGAAGTTCCACTTAGTCAGACAGAAGGAATACGAGGAGGGCAGGAAGGCAGCAGCAGCTCTTCTGACTCCACAGGAACGCAAACGGCTGATGAAGTTGTTGCAAAAGCAGGAGGACGCGAAAGAGAAGTTTATTGGGGGGAGACGGGTTCATCGGAAGGTCTTGGAGGACGGGAGTGTGACTGAGTATCTTGAGGGGGAGGTTGATCTTGCCAATCTGTCTACGAAGGACTACGAGTATCTGCGTCAGTGTCTGATTCGGCAGATGAAGGACGAGGACGACGAGGCAACACACAGACTGCTCCTCTCTCTTGAAGATCTGAAACCGAAAACTGAAAAGTCAGTCGGTCGTGGAGTGTCTCGGTCTTTGTTGCTTGGCTGTTTCTTTTTTCTCTCATTCAGTCGTTTCTCCCTTCAGTTCTTTGTTCCATAATTTTTGTCTTGCTCCATGCACGCCTCAGGAAGGTGTCAGCTCTGTGCTCTCTGTTTTCGAAGGGTTCAATCTACATGGAAAGCAAGACAGCGGTATCCCTTTATTTGAGCAAAGGCCCGTCCGAATTGATTGTACAGACTGTCTTTTGCACAATCACACTCCTTCCTCCATTTCCTCTCCCCTTCTTACGTCACCCTGCAGCCCTAAGAGTGTGTTTCGACAAGACGCACCGATGGATGCTGAGCAGGAGGCTGCAGCGAAGAACTACCAGGCGAACGTCGCGGCGATGAAGGGAGAGGTCCCTGGCAGCACCAAGTCCGGCCAGGTCTCTGTTGAGGAGATGCAGCAAGCAGCTATGGAGGCGGCGGCCACGATTGGCTCGATGGGGGAGGGCCCGGCGGAAGTGCGCATGTCTCCTTATGCGACGCCATCGGCTGAGGAGATGAGCAAGCAGAGCGCGACAGACGAGAACGAGGATCCAGAGGCTACCCGGAAGGACAAGGAGAAGAGGATCTTCAAGGGAGACCCATGGGCCGATTCGGACATCTCACAGTCATGGACACCAGAGACGGTCTCGATGAGAAAGGCGCAGTACGTGCGTGCGAGGGCACAACAGGTCAGGTGGATGAATGAATGAATGGACGCATGCAGAGCTATCTAGTTGTCGCGACAGTGTTTCCAGAGAGGCTTGTCGTCAACTTGTGTCAGACACCGCTTCTGCATCTCCTCTGTGTGGATATCTTTGATCTGTCTCTTCTGAATTCTCGGTATTTGTGTGTGTGATGGGAGACGTAAGGGCTGAACGACTGGATGGATGGATCGAGTCAGGAAGGGATCGCCACTCATTCACAGGAGTCCATTCACCCGGTTGCATTCTCATCTTTACACTTTTTGATCCTTCTTCCGCTTCTTCCTTGCCTGGAGTGATTCCTTCTTTCTTGCTGTGCCGTCTGGTTCTTTTGGTTTGTCTGAAAATGTGTCTCTGTGTGTGTGTGTGTGTGTGTGTGTGTGTGTACGTGCAGAGGATCAATCTGTTGAAGTACCCTTTCCTTCTGTACGACTCTGCGGCGACCCTGTGGGATTGCGGAATGACGACTCAAGAGATCGAAAAGTAAGTGAAAGCATGAGTGAAACGATTGGAATGAGAAAAGAGAAAGGATTGATGAGGGGTCGGTCGAATATCCTAGCCTCTCAAAAACTTTTTGGTGGTGGTGTGGCCTAGATGTTTTTTCACGTTGTGAGGATTCTCCTCAATTCTTTCTCTGCACCCTCGTCTTTCTCAGGAGAGTATTCTGACGCGCTTTTGCGATGCGTACGTGATGTGTGAGTGCGTGTGTGTTTGTTTCTCTCTGTGTCTGTCTATATGTGTGCGTGTGTGCATGCGTGCGCGCGCAAGACAGATAGAGAGAGCGATCGAGAGATTGATTTTGTGCTCCCTTATGCGTACCTGCTCGCCTTTCTTCCTCCCTCCCCAGGATGCAAAATTACCTTCTCTTCGACAAGGGAGCCGTGCCGATGAACCTGTTTAGAGATCTGATTGACGGGAAGGTGTGCTCTCCCGAGAGGGCGGCGGCGCTTTTCGAAAAGGCCATAGAGAGGCCAGAGCAGATCGATGTGGAGATTGAGCCCGACCGACCTGGAAAACTTCCAATTCACGCCTCTTTTGACTTCCAGCAGCTTGCAGTGGGGGAGAACGGGGAACAACAAACGAAGAGGGAAGCGAAGGAAATGGATGCGGGAGAGAGACAGGAGAAACAACGGAAGGAGATCAAATTCAGAAGTAAGAACGCCAGAAGAAGGGCGAAAGAAAAGGAAAAGGAAAAGAAGAAAAAGGCAAAGGCGGAGGCGCGAGCACAAGCAGCGAGAGATAGGGAGAATGCGTGAGAAAGAAATAGAGGAGAGCTAGCGCTCACTTCTTTCATGAGGGACTCCTCAATCCAATGGTTGACGGAGCCACCTGTTTGAATCGCCCGGCAAGTGTTCATGAATAGATGAACTCTCGATTTGTGAGGACCTCAATGCAAAATGAATTAGCCATAATTAGCCAATTGAACATAAAATAAAATTTCGGTTGTATATAGTATGTCATACCGCTAGTTGCAAGTGTCCAGAACGCGGGATCAGCGCTGGTGCACGTTGATGAGTAATTGATTGATTTACATTAATTTGCATGCAGTCGTGTTTTAAATAGATCACTAGACAGATCATGAGAAATGGTGCGATCCTCTTTGACAGTTTGACTTGTATGGTTAGAGGAAATACACAACCTCTCTGAATCTAAGTGTTACTTGAAAAAATATAATCAAGATGATCTGTATCTACGGTATCGTTTTTCAAGAGACCATCCACGCTTGCGGCGTAGACGGTTAAAACACCGTCCGGGTATACGGCTTTGGCTTTCAAGATACCGTAAATGATCTGCTACACAATACGGTTCGGAGTTACTACCGGCCTCTTTTACCCAGTAGCGAGTTACCATCAGTTTGGTAACCACGAGATGGTAACCAGTGGACTTGAAGGCGTGTACCATTACCATGGTAGTTGAAGGAAAAAGTCGGGTAAAAACAAGTTACAAAACCTATTTTAAAGCCTTACCTAGAGCCTTACCACTTAACTTATTAGCAATTTAAAGCCCTGAAATGATGGTACTCAATTTGTAACTCAAACAATATAGGCTATACATATATAATGATATAGTAGCTATAGTTCAGTCATAAAATGATGAACATTGAGTTTTACTAGAATAAACTTTTAATGAATGCTAAAAATATGATTTTTACTAGTCGATCTAAAATTAGTTTTTTGGATCAAGTTTGACTCAGAATGTGGCCAAATCTGCCTGTTTTTAGCTATTACCACTATTATTGGAACACTACTACCATAACTACAAAATTGGTAACCGGGCGGCCTAGCGGCCGCCTAGTAACCGTCCTACTTTCATTACTCCTAACCGTACTGTGTATGATCCGCGTCTGCGGCGCGGACTTTCAAGCTTATCCAAAAATGCAGCTTAAACTTTCAAGTCATAGTTAGGTTCAGGAAAGAACCCTCCTGACACTCTAGTATGTCTTGAAAAGGATTCTTCAAGGCTGGCCACGTTTGCGGCGTGGCTCATTCAAGACTGGCCACGCCTGCGGCACGGCTGTTGCACACGTCGACCCCGGCCAGCCGCGGTGCATATACGTGCATGTGCAAAGCACTCGTACGATACGTATCTTACGTACCCAGATCAATATCTAAAGATCGAGCCGATCTACTTCAATTGGTTGATACAGTCTTGTACATCAGTCTGTCAAGCAACCTGACATCTGAAAGGCTTCCTGAACACCTTCATTAAGGGTCACCATGAACAAATAACGTTGAAGTTTGAAAATTCTTCTCTCTGTGGCCGTGACTGTGGGATTATCACCCATGGAAGATGTAATACAAGCTGTCACTTTTGACCTGTTTACTGTAGCAACCAGGCAATAGCAGCCAGAGAGAGGTGAAGTGTTGTCTGTCGACTTTGAGTATAAGTTCAATCGTTTGATCGACGTTCCTTCCCCAGCCCTTGTTGGTTTCCACGTTGATGTTTCCATTCCGTTGGCTCCTTCGCTTTAAGATAATATATTTTAAAAAGGGATTATTGAATTTCTTAGAGTGTCAAGGGGGTACATGGAAGTCAAAAATACACTAATAGTACCATAATGTGAACGCTCTCTAAGTAGACTATGGATCGATCAAAAAATTTGTTAAATATGTAATGATGTAGAGAGAGCTGATTCATAGAGTTTCTATCACAGGTCAAAAGCTCTTAGAGCGTTTAAACTAGTTTATATGCTTACTGGATCCTGCGGGGCTATGTGGGGCTTAAAATGATGTTTTTGTAAGCGTTGCTAAATATATGGAAAATATCCTTGTTCTACCATCAATGTTCCCCTTAGAATTTTTGCACCATTTCTGGCAAACTTGCCAGAAATAGCCAAAAATTGTGAAAACTCCTTCTCCCCCTTAACATTTTTGTTCTGCTTTTGGCAGAACCTCCCAGAAATTATGATAAATTATAAAAACTCTTTGTCACCTTCAATATAGTTAGATGTGGCGTTTAAGCCTAGAAGTGATACTTCGTCAGGTCGCATTTAGTACGAAATTGCAAAAGTTAATGCATGAGAGAATATATAGCATTTGGTTCATTTTTTGGTTGTATGAGACCATTTTTGGTGCATTAGGTAATCTCATTTATAAAGCGACATTTTTGAGCTTGGATGGGATAACGTGACTATAGACGGATGGCTGTCTGACCTGGCGATACGCGTATGTGCGTGCGTCATAGAATGTTGCACATGTATGCAGTCGCATGGATACTAGCACGGATACCAATCTGTTGCCGCCGTCTCTCTCTGTTCTCTTCTTCTTCCCTACTAATCTCAAATGAAAAGTGGCACAGAAGCTACCACATTCAAAATGAAGACCAGATCTGAGATCATGATAATTTTTTGATGCGATTGGTACTGTTTTCAGGCTAAAATAGCGATATTTTTTGTCTTTTCATTTCTGTTTGGTATGTAGAAAAGCCTGGAGCAGGGGGGCGGCTATGCCGCCAGATGATGGCTCGTCCTCTACCTCCTTTATTCTATGAAAGTTGGTGGCGGATAAGTGCAGGAACATATGACTGGGTAGATGTGAAAGAAAACGACGGTCCCGTTCCTGATCAGATTTGCGGAGGGTGAATTCCGGTCCCGGCCTTTCCATTCGTCCCTTCGCCCCGAGCCAGAGAAAGGTGCGACGCGCACGCGGCGGCCCGTCCACACGGGGTGGCGGGGCGCCTGCGATAGAGGTGTGCATGTTGTGAGTTCCATGGTATGGCCTGCATGCACTTTGGCGTAAGAAATACACCCGAGGCACTCACCGTGGTGGTGTATGCTCCAAGCCTTCATATGGGATTCAATTAGGCCGATGGTGCAGTTATGCCATCGGAGGCTTCAGAATTAATTCCGGTCCCGAATTAATTTCCAGACAGTTAGACAGACGTGCACGGCGGTTACCGTCCGTCTGAATGAGAGACGTGACCTAGGGATTGACAGAGCTTCATGTGTAGGATCTGTACTGTGTTCTATGTCTCTCTATGGTTCTCTTGTGCTCTGAGTATTGCACGAGGCCACCAGCAGGAGTGTACTGTGGACTGTGGGGGTTCATAGATTTTCTGTCTGGTGAAGAGACTGATCAGATATTTATTTTGGATTATCTGTATCGGTCTAGATGAGTACGTTAGGGTGACGTATTCGCTGTGGTCCTCTAATAGGAGAGGGCCAGGAATTCAGGAGTATAGCAGTTTGAAGAGTCCTCTGGAAAGGCTAGAGGATCGACACGGGAGGGCCCATAGGATTCCACTGGAGGAATTTCAAGAGAGGTGAGACTTTACTTTTCACTGGCGCCGTCACTGAGGGAGTCTCCCGTTGTTATTCCGACAACATTCCCCTTGTTGTATTCCCAATTCCCTACTGCAGGTGACTTACCATGGGTCCTAAGAAAGACGCTCCCCACGGGTGTGTTGCGATCAAGGGTATGGAGGCGAAGACCGTGGGCGTCTTCGGCCTCACGGACGATGCGGACATCATCGAGTGGGCATAGCAATATGCAGATGCTGTTGCCATTCTTGGGGACTCGGATGAGTGGTGCGGCGGGCTCACCCTCACCAACAGGAACAAGGTGGGGGTCAACATCAAGCACTACGTCGCAAGGACCGAGGTGGAAGTGCTGGAGAAGATGGTGGAACGGGTGCCCCACCTCAGCTCGGAAGTCTCTAAGCAGCTCCGGATTTTCCATAAACACGTTGTGGACTGCGTCTCTCCGCCTGATGCAGAGTGGATGAAGAGATATCTGCAGCGGACCGACGTCCTGAGAATGGGCAAGGCGAGGATCATGGAAATCAGGGAGCTTCTCTCACGCCGAGAGAAGGAGAGAATCTCTGGTCCCCAGTTAAAGTCTCTGAACGAGCAGATCCTCTGCTTGCAGACTCTGAAGGAACCCTCCTCCTTCTCCCTGTCTCGCCTTGTTGTGTTTTCTTTAGGTGGGGAGCTCCATGGGGGAGCTTCAACAGAGACGAAAGTGAAGACAGAGGAGGAGACAGGAACGATACCAGACACCTCCCGTCAGATGTCCGTCCCCGTGTCCGGTGAGCACCGTCCGGCCTCTGATGAGCGGGACCGCCGTAGCAGTAGCAATAGCAGTTCCAGTGGGGGGGTGCAGGTGGTCAGTGTGCAACCTGACACCACCCTGGTGGAGAAGAAAAGGAAGCAGTACGAGGACCTCGTGGCCCAGATATCGGGTCTGGACACCGCACGGGGTGCTGATAAGCTCCAAATTTTGGAGATCCAGAAGGAGGAGAATGAAGTGCTGAGTGGCATACCTAAGAGGGATAACTTCCCTGAGGGGTCCGAAGGGAAGGAGACGTACGTATCAGAGCTGGCATCCTGGGCCGAGAAGAAAGAGGTCTTCGACGCTGGGAAGGCTGACAGGGATACGCTGGTAGCGACCTTGCAAGGTCATATTGACCAGTTGGCACCAGATGTGTTTGTTCTGAACGAGCAAGCCGACAAACTCCGTAAGGAGATAGACGTGCTCTCTCCTCCTCCCCAGGCCAAGGGCGTCCCTGGGGGTGCTGCTGAAGGCCGCCTGCCTTCGGTATTCCAGATGACCCCCCTTACGGGTGGGGGGGTGTATCCTGCTGTGTCTCCCCCTGAATCTGCGACGGTGTCTGTAGGTAGGGAGGTGCGTACTGGTGATGTCGGGGCTCCGGGTGCTCCTGACATCTTCTCTTTCCTGGGAGTTAAGGAGTCGAGTGGGACTCAGGGGAGGCCGAAGTGTGACCCTGAAGATCCCCTCATCGCCTACACCCTAGAGGAGATCTTGACATCGGTCCCGAGGACCTTTGTGGAGATGCGAGAGAAGGTCGTGGCGATGATCTTTGCACACTTTTTCAAGACGATCCAGTACTCGACCTCTGCTCTCGCGCTGGAGTATGAGAGGACTGCCTGTAAGCCCTGTCGGTTCGGTACCTACACAGAGCTGCTCGCATATCACAAGCGTCTCCTGAACCACCTGATTGAGGAGAACATCATCCATAAGCTTGACGTGAAGTACAGGCTTGGGCTCCTGACGGCACACCTGCCAGACGACCTCATCATGAGGTGGTAGGAGAGGCAGAACCCGGTGGACCTCACCAGCGAAGTGGAGATCATTAAGGAGATCTACGTCATCGCTGCCCAGGCGGAGACCTTCAACAAGTCTCTCGGGGATGCCTGGGACCGGGGCCTGGTTAAGGGAGCTCTCGTCGAGGACCTGAAGAGAGAGTAGGAACAGAAGGCGGCAATCTTCGGTGTGAGGGACTCGGGGGGTGCCTCGCGGGGGGGTATCATTCCAAAGGTTCCTTTTGTGGCGTTCGCGGGGCCTGGAGGAGTCCCGCAGAGGAAGTCCCCTTCCAAGGCAAAGGGAGGGAGACCCTCAGGAGGAAAGACCCCTGACCCTGGCGGGAAGGGCAGGGGCAACTCTGATCATGGGAGGCAGGGCGGTGCTGGAGGGGGTTCCGGCAAGGGGGATGGCGGAGGGAGCTCCAATTGGGGGCGCTCTCCTAGGTCCAATTCCTCTGCTCCCTCCAGTCAATACAATGACTGTCATAAGGGGGTGGAAAGAAAGGACCGTCCTCCCACTCAGGCCGTAGTCAACCCCAGAGGCCCCAACAGGAACCCCGTTCTCGATCGATATGATGTCTGACACCGGGATGGAACCGGATCGGATACATTCATCGGGACGATGGCGGGACCTGGAGAAACTCTCATCAAACCCGGTCAGTGGGATGGAGAGTTTGGGTCTTTGTGGGACAAAGTGAGTTGGGATTCTGCCAGCAAGAAGAGCCTTCCTCACGGGTACTGCGATGGGCAGTGCCTGAGATGCAACCGTCCGGAGGGACATGCAGAGTGGGGGGGCCATGGGGCCTGTCCTTAGATTTGAAAGAAGGACGGCTGCCCAGCGTGTAAAACGATGGACCATGCTCCCAACAACTGCCCTGATGAGAATGCGAAGAAGCGGTGGATGATGCAACAGATGGACAAGACCAGGCAGGACAGGGGCGGCTCGGGGGGCCGCCCTAAGGGTCCTCCGGGAGGAGGAGGCCATGGAGGCAGCTCCGGAGACCATCGAGGGTCTCCCTATCCTGGTCGTGGGGGCGGCTTAGGGGGGAAAGGAGGCGGTGGGGGTCGCGGCCGTGGTAAGCACACCCTTTCTCCTGGCAGGTTCAACAACGAGAACTTCGAGAAGAAGAACTCAGACTCCGGACAGGCGCAGCGGAGGGGTAGTGTCCCTCCTGTGTCCTCGCAGACTGTCGGTCCTGGGGGTTAGGACGACGATGATGATGTCATAGTGATGGGTGGCATCTCATGTGGGAAGGGGGACTCGTTCAACCTGACTATCCACGCATCCAAGGGTGAGGAGAAGATCACTCATGGGGAGGGGTCTCTCGGAAAGGTTCGCTTTACAGACTGCCTTGGCCTTCCTTTGTGCTATGAGCCGGGAGCCAAGTACTCGCCCAACTATAACACAACGACCTTCCATGTGTGGTATGATGGGGCTATGGAGCGCCTGTCTGCCTGGGATCCTATTGGAACCCACACGGGGGTCGACGTATAGAGAAAAGGAGTCTGTGGAGCCTGGCAAACGATCTTGTCCGACGAGCCTGAAAGGATGGGCTTAGAACATATGGGGTGGGCTATCTTCCCTGCAGGTTTGGAGACTTGCATGACAGTCATGCAAGCCTTCCAGTCGGAGTTCACTACGGGAGGAGTCTAGTGCATCAGGAACATGATGGAAGAGCAGGACCTCCATCTCCCTGAGATCATCTCTCGTACGTAGGGACCGGAGGACGAGACCACTATGGGTGCGGTGCCCTCTGGTTCAAAGTCTACGGTCTATACGGTCTCCCAGTATGAGAGTGAACTGATAAAGGACCCGAGCAGGACCCGGTGTCGGGCTGGGTTTCCAGAAAAGTTCGAGGTCTACAAGGTTTCGGGAAATGCAAGATCCCAAGTCCCCGAGCTGGTCGAGTACAGGGTCCTCAAGATCTATATTGACTCCTGTACGTTCGGGAACCTCATCTCCTGGAGGAAGGTAAGGAGCCTTATCCGTGCCTTTGGGGGGCCGAATATCCCGGACTGGACGGGTTTGTTCACGAGGGGTGTTGGAGAGGAGGGGGACGGGCCCCCAGACGGGGGGCTTCCCAGAAGGACGCGCCACCGGCACTATGAGCATCTTGTCATGGGACAATTTTTAAGATTTCATTGAGTGGAAGGTGCAGTTGGAGATGCCCCTCCAGTCACGGGGACTGGGGGATGAGGCGGTGTTCTTTTGTTCTGCGGTTCTGGGCATCGGGTTCGGCACCCATGACCCCTCCGGCGCTCCAAAGAACATTGTTGTCCCCTGCCTCCTCCACACGGTCGATCAGCCGAATCTCCCTGACGTGCTGATTCACAATGCTCCTAGTGTAGGTCTCTTCGTCCCTCGTTCTTCACCGAAGGATGTCCTTCCCGCCTACCACGTATGGGCTGAGAAAACGAAGGAGGAGAGGCAGATCTCACATGGGGTGAGGCTGTCTATGGACCTGATATATCAGGAGGGGGTGCGTCAGGGCATTCCGCAGGTTGATGTTGAGGTCATGGACACCCCTTTCAAGGTGGGGGCACCGGAGGCCTGCATCATCCACAAGTCCTGGAGAGATAGGCCGGACGGGTACGGCCTCAACCACCTCCCTCGAGCAGTGTACGACCGCAGCCCGCACCACAAGGCCGTCCCAAACGAGTCCTTTGAGCACTCTCTTGGGGGCGGTCCTCAAGGAAGTTCATGCGGGTACCGGTTCCAGTCACTGCAGGAGGTGTGGGACCGGCGGAACAAGGCGCGAAAGCTGAGGCAGCAGAGGGATCCTCATGAGAGGATTCCCCAAACCCCTCTCCCCGACGCGGAGAAGAAGAGGTCGGCCAAGAAGGACTTCAGAGCCATATCCGACGGCGTTGAGGTCCCTGTGGCTGCCTACCCAATCACATATTGGGTCGTGGGTGGATGGACTGCCTCGGAGCTGGCGGACACCGACCACTGTCAGCAAGGTCCCTTTCTCACGGTGAGAAAGTTTGATGCTGGGGGTGCTGCCCACTTCAAACCATGGGACTACGGGTACAAACGGACACACCTGGCTGCCTTTTCGGCCATCATGGTCGACCAGAAGCGTGAGGTGATGGCGCTGCACACATGCTACGGATACCAGAACTTCGATGATCTCAAGGAGACTCTCGCGGCTGAGGGCATTGAAATCGATGAAGACTGCAGAAGGTGGGTTTCTGCGTATCCCCTCTGTCAGCTGAAGAACGCGATCACTCCCCGGATTCACAAGAGGAGTGAGCAGTTATTGGCAGATTGGGGGCCAATCAAGGGAACGGTCTGGATCGTCGATATCTGGTTCTTCAAGGACCTTCTCGCGAAGGCCGAGATAGGGGGCTTCGGAATGATGGTCGTTCTCTACGAGCCAGGAGCCGGGTTCTCTCTGGCCCACCCAGCTAAGGAGAAAGATGAGGCTTCCCTCATCGACTGCGCGCATTACTTTACTCGCTGGCTGGGACGTCCGCACCTGGTGTGCATGGATAGAGAGAAGGCGGGAGCGGGTGTCTCCTTCCAGTCGTGGCTCCAGGGGGACGGGTCCCCCGGACTACACCCTATCGAGTACCATCAGGGACCTCCGTACGTTGGAAAGGGTCTGCAGGCTCTGGTCAAGCGCTGCATCCGCAGCAATCGGGAGGGAGTGGCCCTCCTCATGTCGGAGCCAAACCACCGTTTTCCCCTTGCTGTGATTCACCTCGTGGTGATGGGGGAATGTTGGGGGTATTCCTGTGCGTTCCACAGAACGGTGGAAGGCATCCCTTTTACCCTGACTTTTCGAAGAGCGCCTCCTGGATGGAGAGTGGAGGACACCGCGGTGGTATTCATGCCTTCCCTAGGAACGGAGTTGTGTGGAGTCATTGTACAGTTTTTGGCTCCGCTCACACATGATGTGGTTGCGGTTCTCCACAAGCACAAGGAGAGAAACGTTCAAGGGGAACGTTTTACCGTCCTGCAGGTCCACCCGGAGCATCTGCAGACGGTCTTGGATAACCTCCGCCTCTGGGGGGGGCCTCGCTTCGATCAGGATGGAACCATCTTCCTGGCTCCGGCGGGAGGAGAACAGGAGGATCCTTAACTCTGAAAAACTTCTGCAAGGCAAGAAGGGGGCACAGGCGCTCGCTACCGCAGACGGGCAGGTAGGAGCGACCTCGGTCACAGGGGATTCCCTCTAGGCCTTCCGGGCACATCTCCGGTGGGACGGTACGAGGGGTTGCAGCGAGAGACACAGTGGCCAGCGAGGAAATTTTCTTTCCAACTGGTGGATGAGGGCGAAGGTGTTGTGGGCTTGTGGGAAGCCCCTCGACTCACTCACCTTTGTGAAGGCTATCAGGAGATTTCGAGTACTGAGGCGCAGGCATCGGCTTCGTCATCGGCTTCCTCTACCCTCCCCTCTGCACTGCCTCCCTCCCTCCCTCCCTCCCCCTGATCCTGCAGAGCCTTCTGACCCCTCCCCTGCTCAGGCTGAGGCCTCGGTAAGGGAAACAGGGGCGGCGGGTGCCTGAGTACGGTCTCCTTCTCCTGCTGTGTCCAACAGGGCTTCCGTCGACTCCGGGGAGTCGCCGCTGCCGGATTTCTTTGTCCCGCTCGGCTCTTCGATGAAGGGGACCATCCTGGACCCGTCAGGCCCTAGGGTGCTGCGCACGCCTGGGACGGTGTGGCAGCATACTCGCGCTCCTTCGCGGGGAAGGCGGATGAAGGATTCAGGCCCCGTCTTTTGTGACAAGAAGGGGAACCGCCTCCTGGGGGCCGACGGGGAGCCCCTGGGGTACAATTGGAAGGTGGAGCGGCCTGTGTTCATGACGTACCACCGGGGGGTGTATGACGCTTGGACTCATCATTTTGTGCTCATGCTCCACCCCGACTTGGGGGAGATCATGCAGGGAGAGGTTTTGGACACCCTTAAGAACTACTTGGCACCCCGACTGACGACGGATATCAAGGGGGACTCGTGGAGAAGCGGGAGTGCAACAAGGATGCAAGACGAAATCCAGGAAGCACATGGGGTGTTCCCTGGTGACATGGGTTTCGATCTTGAGGAGGACAGCCTCAAGAAGATTATGTCACAGAACCAGGGCGTCTATCTGCACTCGCTTCCACAGCCCCGTCGGATTGAGATCCCAGAGGGGTGGACCACTTTGAGGAGTCTCCGAGTCTCCATTGCTCCCGATGCCGCTGGGGGCAAGCGTAGGGGGCAATACTACATGCACACGGCGCTCAACTACTTGGACATGCCCAAGTAGGAGTGGATCAAGGCTGACAGGGAATTGAGGGAGACAGACGGTCTGTCTCAGATTGAGCCCCCGGGAGCCGAGTATGCCTACTGGACCCCTTTGGAGGGGAAGTTCTGGACAGTCGGGCTGTCCATGGCTGTTGGTTTTCCCGAGAGGTACTACGGGTATAAGCGGATAGAGTTCCAGAACTATGTTCTTCTGAGCTCCTACGACCCGGATCCAGTGGCTGCAAGCATCCGGGTGTACACGGAAGGAGGAGATCGGATGATGGAACACTTTTGGGACGTGTTCCGGGGGACAGAAAGCAACGAAGATGAGAAGGCATGGTGCCTCGTGTGTGAGATGTACTACCAGGTCAGGTACATGTTCCACCGGTCGAAGCACCACGATGACCGCTCGCGCCCCATCGTGTTCGAGAGAGAAGACCCCACGGTAGAGGTCGTCCCTCCCAAAGACCCCAGAGACAGGGTCGACAAGAACAAGGTCGGCCGTGGGGACCGAGCTTGGGAGGAGCTCTCAGATGCGTCTGTGGCAAAGACAGGCAGAGAGAGAAGAGGAGAGGAAGAGTCCCCTCACGCTTGTGTTTCGGGTGCTGAGGATAAGGAGACTGAGAAAGACACCTTCGCTTCTGAGTCTCTGCTGTGGGGCAGATCGAGCGGGTCAGACCTAGATGATAGAGATGACGGGGAGGATCCTTCTGATGGAAATGGAGGTCAAGGAGACCCTTCCCCAGACAATTCTCCGCACGACCCACCTCCAAAGGGTTATTCTAGAGGAGACTGGGGCGGGGGAACTGATGATAAGGGAGGCGGAGATGGCGGGGGGGACGTTCCTCCCAGATTTTCCCAAGCTCTACATCATGGTATCTCCGTTGGGGAGAGGGCCCGCCTCCATCTATCTGCTCGCAGACGACCGCGAAGATTGTTTGTGAGAAGGATCTTCTCTAGGGATGACGGAGACGATGAAAGAGGGGCAGAGTCTTCTGCCGAGAGGGGTAGAGGTGATGAGTCGGAACCGGAGGATAGGCCGATAGACCCTTCGGCACACCCGGGGGGCGCAGATAGGTCCCGGTCTGAACAAAGAACTCCCATCCTAGAGAGGAGAGTTTTGGGTCTGGCTGTGCTGGAGTTCTCCTCGTACGATCGTTAGCCGATGGAGGCCCACCCCGTGAAGGGGACAGTTGTCCAGAGGGACAACAGGAGAAAGCTTGTGGGCGTAGGAGCTACGGATGGGCAGACCTCACACCTGATCTTTCAGTAAGGGACCCCCTCGCTTTCAAGGTCAAGGAAATCAGGGACGAGAGAGTGAAGCGGTCGTCCATCAAGCACGTGTTCGACATTCGGGGAGGAAGAGTCCCCGAAGAGGCTGTGCACATGATTGATGACCCCGTCTAGCTCCGTGAAGTTGGAGTTTGGAAACTGCCGGAGGAAGAAAGGGTAGGGGGTGCAAAGGGCTCTGTAGACGCGGTCTCTGCAGATCCCTGCGCATCGTCGTCTTCCTCTGCTGTGCCTTCCTCTTCTGTTATCCCTGCTGTGCCTCCTGTCGAGGGGGAGTCACGTGTTGTCCCCGAGGCTGCTAAGTCTCAACCTGTTGTTCCTTTGAACGCAGGCAGAGAGGAGCGAGCGGAGGATCATGGGGGTCCTCCTGCTGCCGAGGGGGCATCTGAAGAAGGGAATGAAGTTGGGGGAGTTGAGCCACTGGGCCCTATTGCGGAGAATGTGGAGATGGATGAGGAGCCTCCGTCTCTGATAGCGTCTACAGACAGGGACGGGTATGTCTTGGATGCCAGCTTGTCAACGTTTGAGGCAGGCGGCCTGGGATCCGGGAGCGACAGCAGCTCCTCAGATGATGAGTGGGGAGTCCTAGGGGGTCGAAAACTTCCCAGGGCTGGAGAAAGACCCATCGTGAGGCAGAACCCGCCCAAGCAGGAAGTTGAGGAGATGAACAAGGTGGATGAGGTTTTGCAGGGCCCGCAGTGGGAGCAGTTCAACACCCTCTGTGCGATGGAGGTTTTGAGGAAGGAGCGAGCAAGGAGAGTGCCCGAGGTGGCGGGGAGGAACTGGAATGATGATTTCTGGGAGGAGAGAGGCATTCCGTCGTTTGCTGGGGCGCTGGCGTGGGAGAGGGAAGAGGGCAGTCCCAAACAGGCTGGGACGCCCAAGAGCCCCACCAAGAGGTGGTACGGTCTTCCTCACCTGTCTTGCCTTTCCTCCAGGAACCCTCGGTCAGGGTTCCTGTTCACGGGAGCTGCCGTGTACGAGGAGGAGATGAGCCGTTTCAAGAAGGGCTCTACCCAGCTCCCCGCTACAAAGGAGGAGATCGACTCGGGGTCTCACAAGCTCGCTGCCCTGAAGGAGTGGCTGGTGAACATTGTAGGAAATTGGATGCTCGGCAGGAAGGTTAAGAGGAACAAGGTTCGGGCGGTCGTCGGCATGGGCTGGCGATGCACTTGGAAAGAGACGGACGATGGGGGCCGGAAGCCTAAGGC
>JAHBMJ010002215.1:0-21322 GCA_018398765.1 Chromera velia | reverse complement strand
CTGCAAGGACTGCGGAGGGGGGGCCTTCTGTGTTCATCGAAGGGAGCGTTGACTGTGCAAGGAGTGCGGGGGGAAGGGCATTTGTGAGCACGGTCGCAATCGCTCGCAGTGTAAAGAGTGTGGAGGGAAAAGCATCTGTGAGCATGGCCGTATTCGTTCTCGGTGCAAGGATTGTGGAGGGAAGAGTGTCTGTGAGCACGGTCGCTCGCGACACAAGTGCAAGGACTGCGGAGGGAAGGGTGTTTGTGAGCACGGCCGGCAGCGACATCAGTGCAAGGAGTGTGGAGGAAGCAGTATTTGTGAACACTGTCGCATTCGCTCGCAGTGTAGGGAGTGTGGAGGGAAGAGTTTTTGTGAGCACGGCAAGCAGCGACACAAGTGCAAGGAGTGCGGAGGGAAGAGCATCTGTGAGCACGGCCGGCAGCGCCACAGGTGCCAGGATTGTGGAGGGAAGGGCATCTGTGAGCACGGTCGGCAGCGCTATTTTTGCAAGGAGTGCGAAGGGAGGGGCATCTGTGTTCACCGAAAGGACCGTCGATACTGCCAGGAGTGCAAGCAGGTCTCTTCTCTTCCTGAGGCTCCTTGCTCCATGTGTTTCCTTTTTCACTTCTGCTGTCGGTCTAGGCTTTCCAATCCTTGCTCCAT
The DNA here is from genome assembly GCA_018398765.1 of Chromera velia. Taxonomy (NCBI): domain Eukaryota; family Chromeraceae; genus Chromera; species Chromera velia. The sequence continues at coordinate 20,677 of JAHBMJ010002215.1, read as the reverse complement.
GTGTTTCCTTTTTCACTTCTGCTGTCGGTCTAGGCTTTCCAACTCTCTCTTCTTTCAGTTGAGTGCAATATGCGATCTGTGTTGCTTGTAGAGCGATTTTGTTGCTCCAAAGGGGGGAGGAGTGCGCACTGCCAAAGGAAAGGGGAGGAGAGTCTGTGGGGCATCGCCTCGATCGCTCTCCCTCTGAGGATCTCCTTTTCTTTTCCACCTCACCCGCCATGCTTTCGCTTCCCAGTCTCGATTTGTTCCCTTCTCTCTGTCTGAGGTCCTTGTATGTTCTTGTCCCTCCATTGCTTGATTTGCTCTTTGTCTGCATTTAATTTGTTTGAGGAAATTCTTCTTCTGCCTTGTCTGCGTGCTCTGCTCTGCACTTTTTGGTCGGATCAATCGAGAGGAGAATGCGAATGAGATCGCCTGTCTGGAAGACGAAACGGAGGGCTCTGATCTTCGTGCAATAGAAGAGGGGGGGAAGAGTACCTGTGAGCATGTCATGCAGACACTGCCACCTCTGCAAGGATTGGGGAGGGAAGGGCATCTATGATAACGGAAAGGACCGACGATACTGCCAAGAGTGTCAGAGGTCTCTTCTCTTCCTCCTTGATCCATTTCTCTCCTCTTCTCGTCTGTTGTCCTTCCCGCATGTGTCTGTGGAGAGCTTTCCTGTTCAGTTCCCTGCGCCCCCTTCCTTTTCTCTACATGCATGAAAGATCAATCGTCCTTCTTTCTGCCTGCCTGTGGGAAGAAGAGACGAGATAGTCTGTCAGTCCGTCTGTCTGTCTGTCTGTCTATCTGTCTGCACTCACTCTCTGCCCTTTTTGTTTTCGATTTCGCGGGAAAGACCCCCCTCGATCGTCCTTCTCATAGTCTCGTTGCCTGTGTGTTGCCCTTCTTTCTCTGGCTATCAGGCGATGGGACTCGGTCTGATCGAGTCTTAGACTCAGATCTTTGTTTGCTTAATGGTGGGTTCTTCATCTTATTCCTGATTCTCACCCCACGCTAGCGATCACATGCTTATTGTCTGATGCAACTGACCTAGGAGCTGACACCTGGTACTGCTGCTACTGCACTGTGTAACTGCAGTGACTGCATGCTAGTGCATGGACCGCAGCTGGTCTAGGCAATCGAACGTTGATTCATTATCATCATCATTACTTGCATTATTATTAATCGGTCTATAGTCCATCATGCAATGCATGAGTCTAGGACAATGCTTTATTGCCCCTTTGCCAGACCTGCATCATACAACGGGAGGGGGCTTCATTCTCGCAACTCTAAACACCCTGCATCTAGAAGATGCTTTCTCAATCGCTGATGTCGTTTCCCTTCTGCGGGAGGAGTGCGACGACTGCATAGTCCTATAGTAGGAGACAGGTCTAGTGACAGGTGTGATCTGTAAAGTTTTAAAGTGAAATAAAGTTTATAAAACTTGATTTCAAGCCATATAAGTTTTAAAATAAAAACTTTTAAAATTTATTTTAAACGTTTTTTTACATAGGCAGCATAGACTTTTAGAAGATTTTTTAGGTGAAAAAAAACCTAGAAAAAAACATTGTTAAGTCAAAGTTTTCAACTTTTCGGTTCTAAAGTTAGAAAATAAAAAAATAAATTCAGGTTTTTGCGGTTGGACTTCATCATGAAAACTGGTAAAAATAACTTCAAATTTACAGATCATACTTAGTTGTTACATCACCATTAATCATCATTATACAAATTTTTATGTTTTAGTATTATATTAAATGTTTATACCTGACTAAGTTCATTTTTCGTTATATCCATTGCTATTAAGATTAATACTGATCTAGTTACTGAGATAATTTGCTTTAATATCTATTTAGTTAAATTAAAGTAAAAACTTTAGCACACTTCTCCCCCTAAACCAAATGTATAGGCAAGAGAGTCAATCTTTTACCCACAAGGCTACTACTGGCCACTGCTAGTGCATGGTCCAATTGTCTGAGTCAATTTAAATTCATTTTACCATACCGAGTTTGCTGTGCATTCGATTAGCATTTGCAGCCTGCAACACAGCTGTAAACCCAGGCTGCGGGTAAAAAAAAAGTAAATCAACCGTTTGCGTTCAGCCTGCTTCACATTTAAGGTAAATTGAACCCCTTGTGCTTCACCGTGGAGCCTGCGCGTATGCCGTTGGCCGGAGCATTAGCCCGTTTCTACCACATTGAAATTAAAAACGGCGTTAAATGAACGAAGTGGCCCAGTAAGTCGCCCTCTCCCGCGCCTGCCGGCCTTCGCCGGACAAAACATGATGATCGGACCGAGCTTCTAATTGAAACCCCGAACTTGGTTGGCGTCTTTCTTGTGCGCACCCCACACAAAAGACCCGTTTGCAAGCTCTGCTTCGCACTTCATCAGGTAATCTCCCGCTCCCTCCATCCCGCTTGTCAGTCGTCTCATCGACTCAGCAGTGCTCAACAACATTTTCCTCAGCCTCAGAGACACCACCCGTCTGTCCACCTCCCCTGATTGCGTCAACCCCGGCTTCACAAGACCCCCCTCTGAAGCAGGACGGGGGTCTACGACGACGTTGGAGAAGTCGGCCACCTGTCAGGTGATCATACGGATCAACCAGTCCATTGATTCTTTCATTTTTTGACTATACCATAACCATGTCCAATTTTTCAGGCCTGTGCTGCATGCTGCATGTCGGTCCACAAAACCGTTTATGTCGGTCTTGCCTTCATCAACTGAAGCTGCCAAATCGAGGAACCTCAATCAGAAAATGATGCAAGAAGATACGAAGTCACAATTAAGAATATTTGACAGAAACCGACCTTCAGAAATCCATAGTCAGCAATAGAAAGTCCAGAAAGCCGTGCGTCTGCAAGCACGATGCCCTCCTGTAGGAGATTCTCATAGAAACCCACCACACTCCGTTCAAACTGCTCTGCCGTGACCTGCAACAAAAAAGAATGCCCAGTCGAGTGTGCATTCATGATCTGTGCATAATTGTGTGTGTATTTTCGCGAAAGGGACTTTCTCCGATAACCGGAGAATCATGCCACCACTGCTACCACAGCCCCCTCGCTACCGCACTACAGCTGTTACATATACACGAAGAAATCCCGGGAGCACGGAGCCATTTATTTATCTTTTGCCCAGGTACTTTCAGTCACAAAGGTGCAAACAGTCTAATCCATCAAATGGGAGTGAACACTCCGCGGTTCAACCGCGTAATAGACTCATCCCTGATCTATGGCTGGAAACAGGGCAGAGAATGAGCGAAAGCAAAGAGAGTCTTGCAAAAGCCAGAGCACGCTATTCACATGCACTGTGTGCTTGCCTGACAGAACGAGAAAACCAACCTGGAGCTGTTGTCCCTTCAAACACGACCTGTAGGTTTCTCCAGCCGCTCTTCCTGCAATGCTTGATGTGACCACGCCTCGCCTCTGAGGTTCCCCCCCGTCGGAGGGACTCTCCTCATAGATGAACGCGTCCAACCGGGAGAGGCGAATCCCTGGGAAGCTACAAATCTGCACCGACCCATCCAGCCGAGGAAAGAAAAAAGATTCTAGAGGAAGAAACTCAGCTCTTTTTTGTTGTACCGAGCCTTCATGCAGTCATGCAGGAGAGTGCCGAGGCAGCGCGGTTTTGTTCCGTCTCTCCCTCTTCCTCTTCCTCTTTCTCTTTCCGTGTCCCCCCGCTATCTTCGTGCATTCACGGCTCTGCGGATTCACCAAGTCGCCCATCCATCTCTACATCTTTTGGTCTATCCATTGATCAGTCACCGTCAAAAGAAAGAAACATGTTCCCCACCCTCTGTCTGCCTGCGCGATGCAGACACACAACAAAGCGGAAAAGAAGTGCATCAAATCAGAGAGACTGCAGTCCAAAAAATGGGCAAAAAGATGGAGACGCGCACAGAGAGGACAGGAGACAAATTGATAGGATGACAAAGAAAAAAACATGTGGCAATGGAATAAGCAAAAAAAAAAAGCACAGCACTGGCAGTCAGACAAACAGACAGACAGACAGGCTGTCAGGCAAGCGGCCAGTAAGCAAGCTGTTCACTCACTCATGTGCAGCCACTGATGCCCTCCACTCCTCCTCAGTCTGTCCCTTCCTCACCGGAGTCTTCCCATCCAGCCAGTGCTTTTTTGTCGGTCTGCCTTCACCTTCTGTCTCTGTCTCAAACGGTTGCGAGACTTCCATGTCCACGTGTTCTGCCTTGCCCTTGCCTTTCATGTCTCCCTCCATTCCCAGAGTCACAGAGAAAACTCCGTGGCGTTTTTGTTCTGCCGGCCAACCGAATTCTGCCAACGGTGCTGCATAACTGCACACCCGATAGCAGGGATAGGTTTTCGAGTTCAAAGAAGAAAGGTTGGCGAGATGCTTGGTTGGGCAAACGCGTAAAACGAAAATTGATGTTTTTTATCGCAGACAAGAAATTGAAGGGTCATACCATGTCAAATGGGAAGGAAGTGTAGCTGGAAGCATCAGCCTGCCTCTTTTGTGCGAGAATGGGGAAGAAGATCGAGTCAGAGCCTTCAGTGTTTTCTTGCACTGCCGATAACGCCCTCACATCTCCACGACAGGTCAGAGGAGAACGTCTTTTTGGCCATCTCAGATATCACGAACATAATTTTCTAGAGCCCGGATACGCACAAGGAAACTTACTTCTTTCCCCCCTCCAGCGAAGAGTAAGTTGGAATCTTACTCCTCAGTTTCAGTGCAGGAAGTGCGTGTCCTCTCGGGATGATGTTGAAGAGTGTATTTCCTGGTTGCGCAACTGTCGGCACTGAGGGCAGAATCAAATACATATCAGATCAAGGGAGAAAGGAAAAGGTAAAATAAGAAAAGGAGGATGGTCAAGAGAGCGGATAAAAGGAAGATCAAGCAAGGGAGAAAGAAGGGGTACGCAAAACATGGGGGTAGGCAGGGAGTGATAAAGGGAAGTGAATGCTGAAAACGAGAGGGTTCACACAAAATGACCTTGCATGGACAGATGCGTCGAATTCAAAAAGGAAGTACACACATAACGACGTTGAGCCCTAAGAGATGGAAACCAAAGACTCCAAAAGAGCGGTTTGCATTTTGCTCCCCTCCGGGCCTTCCTTCCATTCCATCCCCGCTTCGCTGGATACAATATTCCTTTCACATTCGTGCTTATCTCCTTGAATTTATGGCATTTTTCTGCTTCCTGACTTTGAGTCTGCCTCATCTGAACAGGAGCATTAAATGAAGGATTCATCGATGCGTACACCGATTGCTCCTTTTCTCTCCTTTCCTGTTTTGTCCTCCCATGCTCCCTCCCACCTTCTACACTCGCAGCTTTTCCTCCACCCCCAACGAGAGACTGCCACCAGTTTGCAATGGTCCCCGTGGAGTAGTGCCTTGCCTGGTGTCCTCCCAATACCATGGCCGGGTTGCTCTGCGGGCAGCACGAATGACGAATGACGAGAAGAGAAGAGAAGAGAAGAGAGAAACCCCGTGCTTATTTATTTGAGTGTGAATTTTCCTCTGCATGATTTGCTCCCTTTATTCCTTCCTTCCTTCCTTCCTTCCTTCCTTCCCTTCTTTCTTTTTTTCTTTCTTTGTGTCCTCTGGTTCCCCAATTCACTTGTTGCATTCTGGCCTGTTTGTCCTGTCTGCTTTTCTCGTTGTGTCTTTGCCTTCTGTCTTCTCATTCCTCTCCCAGTCGCACGAAATCTGTCTGTCCGCAGATTTTCCACAAACAGAGAAGCGAGGTCCGTGAAGTAGTCCAAGGCCAGTAAATCAGTCTGACTGGGGAATGCCATCAACAGATTCACATACGGATATCTACGGATAATGGGTGGTAGGTCACAGACGCATACAGATTGAAAATGCGTTCGGACTGACGAAAGGCACTGCTGTGTTTCCGCCCATCGGAAATCTCCTCCACCTCTGCATCCCTCCTCCTCCCGTGACGCCAAAGGGGGCGGACGCTTTGGGGATTGCAGGAGCTGGCTCAGTCGCAGCTGAAAATCTTGGCTTGACTACAGGCGGTTTCGTTTTTGGCACAGGTACCACGGGGGGTTCCACAATGGGAGGTCTTGCAGGCACTACTGGAGGTTTTGCGGGGACCGGAATTCCCGTGGGCTTCGGGGGAAACTTTGCGAAGGTTGAGAAGGCCCGAGAGGCTGTCCTGGCCGCGCCAACGCCGCGAGACAGGGCACTCTCCTGCATGGATTCACATGCAGCAGTGAAAAGTATAGATGAATCTACATATTTGTAATCTATGCTAGGAGCTCGGCTCCACCAGGCTTAGTCATTCATTCATTCATTCACTCATTCATTCACTCATTCATTCATTCATTCACTCACTCACTCACTCACTCATTCATTCATTCATTCATTCACTCATTCATTCATTCATTCACTCATTCATTCACTCATTCATTCATTCATTCACTCACTCACTCACTCATTCATTCATTCATTCATTCATCCATTCATTCATTCATTCATTCCATTCATTCATTCATTCATTCACTCATTCATTCACTCATTCATTCATTCACTCACTCACTCACTCATTCATTCATTCATTCATTCATCCATTCATTCATTCATTCATTCATTCATTCACTCATTCATTCATTCATTCACTCATTCATTCACTCACTCATTCATTCATTCATTCACTCACTCACTCACTCACTCATTCATTCATTCATTCATTCATCCATCCATTCATTCATTCATTCATGCATTCATTCCATTCATTCATTCATTCACTCATTCATTCACTCATTCATTCATTCATTCACTCACTCACTCATTCATTCATTCATTCATTCACTCATTCATTCACTCATTCATTCACTCATTCATTCATTCACTCATTCATTCATTCATTCACTCACTCACTCACTCATTCATTCATTCATTCATTCATCCATTCATTCATTCATTCATCCATTCATTCATTCATCCATTCATTTATTCATTCATTCATTCACTCATTCATTCATTCATTCATTCATTCACTCATTCATTCATTCATTCATTCATCCATTCATTCATTCATTCACTCACTCACTCACTCACTCATTCATTCATTCATCCATTCATTCATTCATTCATTCACTCACTCACTCATTCATTCATTCATTCATTCATCCATTCATTCATTCACTCACTCACTCATTCATTCATTCATTCATTCATTCATCCATTCATTCATTCATTCATTCACTCACTCACTCACTCATTCATTCACTCATTCATTCATTCATTCATTCATCCATTCATTCATTCATTCATTCACTCACTCACTCACTCACTCACTCATTCACCCATTCATTCATTCATTCATATATACATATATACATACATATATACATATATTAATACATGTACGTTAGATGACTCATGCCGAAATGCACAGCGACCGCGTGCTGAACTCAGACTTGCTGACGTGTTCGATTAAAAGTACCAGTCTGCGGTCCCTCTGTCTCACGTGACGGTAGTAAAAAATGAATCATTGACTGCTGAGTTTGGAACCTGTATTATCTGGATGTGCAAGCGTGAAAGTACTTATATATACCCATGGATACGCTCAATATACGTGACATTGGAGAGTATGGGAATTAAGAAATAACACATAAGAATCCAGATAAACGCGTGGCTACTCGGGGTGGTTACGAAGGGAAAAGACGGCAAAGTTGCTGCATGTGCAGTGCGGGACCGGCCGTAAGCTGGCACGATCGAAAGTTGAAAAGACGCACATACATAAATAATGAAGGACATGCATGGAGACGGTTGCAAGATGCAAGCTTACATCTTCTTTCTCTGCTTGGAGCAGCGTGTCGGCCCTTCCGTTCAGAAAATGGAAAAGGGAAAAAGTTAAGAGTAAGCTCCTTGCTGTCCTCATGCTGCGCAGCTTGGCTCCACGGCCTCCCGGGTGTTTGTACGGATCGAAAATTTAACGGAGACGCGAAACGTCCTGCCCAGTTTTTCCGCGAATGATCGGGATGGTTTGCCTCGATTGTGTTGGCTGGGAAAGTGTCGGCATCGAGTGATCGTACAATACGAATCAGCACGTAATCGAAGCAAGAACAACGTGCAAGGCATTGAGATGAATCACACAGCCAATTGACAGAAAGTGCATGTACCTTCGATCGTTACACGTTTTCACCAATTCGAGTTTAAAGCCTGCATGCAAGCATGCATGCATGGAAAAAATTAAAGGCTGCATATAGGCTGCTGCATGCATGGGTATCATGCATGCAGTCCTCGCGCGTTCGCGCGGCCCTTTGTGACTTTTGTTTCAGAGCAGCATTTCGCGCGAATATCGCGGATCCTGAGCTATAGAGCTTATATATTCATATATAATTCTGACAAAGATCTTTCTGAGCTAGAGATGTCCGTCCATAATCGACCACACAGGTTGCACTGTCGTGCCGTGAGGGAAAGAGCACAACCAACAAACTCTCTCTGTGTTTTCCTTTGTTTCTTTCGTTTGCCTTTGTTTATGCCAAACGTCTACTAAGTACCACAGGCCGAAGAGACGCCAAATCGAAGGCAGTGTGCCGAAACTGCCGCTGCCATGTTTTCCCGTGTTTTCCCTCTTGTGGGGAGGGCTGCGTTGCCCCGACACTCCCAGGCAGCAGCTCTCTTGCAGAGCTCCAATTTTGCTTCTTTCTGGTTCCATATGTCCTCGCCTCATGCCTCTGCATCCTCCGGCCGGGGAGAGGACGAGCAGCAAAGAGGGTTTGTGGGAGCGGATATGCTTAGATACCTCTCTATTGCTGGTGCAGCGGGATTAGCACTTTTCGCGCTCCCTTCCATCCTAAAACCCAAAAGAGCGGACTGCTGCGGCATTGTCGGATACATGGGGCACCAAGAGGCCCAACCGATCCTGATGGACGGTATCAAAATCCTCCAAAATAGAGGATATGACTCCGCAGGGATGGCAACCCTCTCTGCAGATGGTCGCATTATCTCTTGCAAGTTCGCCAGCAAGTCTGGAACAGCAGACTCCGTTTCAATTTTGGAGTCAAATTCCAGAAAGACAAACCAACACTCGACTCTCGGTATTGCGCACACGAGGTGGGCGACTCACGGAGCAAAGACAGATGAGAACGCGCATCCGCACTGCGACTACAAAAACCGCATTGCGCTTGTGCACAACGGCACAATTGAGAACTACGCCCCCCTAAAGAAGAGATTGCAGGAAGAGGGTGCACAGTTCCACAGCCAGACCGACACCGAGGTGATTGCGAATCTGATCGGTTCATACCTCGACAAGGGTCTAGGGTTTGAGCAGTCTGTCGCTGAGGCCATCGGGGAGTTGACGGGTACCTGGGGTTTGTGCATCGTCCACAAGGACCATCCAGACAAGATGGTCGTCGCCCGTAACGGTTCCCCCCTCCTCGTCGCGGCATACGACGATCAGGTCTTCGTCGCTTCTGAATCCTCCGCCCTTGCCCGTAACGTGAACCAGTATGTGACCCTGAAGGATGGTGAGATGGCTGTGGTGACTCGTGCAGGGATCGATCACCTCGTCGGCACCCGGCCGATGCAAAAGATCCATAAGGAGAGGGTCCAGGTCTCACCCGACCCGTATCCTCACTGGACTTTGAAAGAAATTCACGAACAACCGAAATCCCTTGCACGCGCATTGAATTACGGGGGGCGTATTCAGCCGCCAGCCAACAGAGTGCGGCTGGGAGGGATGGACACCTCCAAGGATTCGTTCCTGAAGGTGCAGAACCTCGTCATAGCCGCATGCGGTACTTCCATGTACGCAGGGATCTACGGCCAGCTGCTCATGCAGTGGCTGGGGTGCCTGGATGTGGTTCGGGTGATCGATGCCTCTGAGTGCGACATGAACTGCTTTCCCAAAACGGGTGGCGGTCTGCTTCTGCTCTCGCAATCTGGTGAGCCCTCTGTTCCCTTCCTCTACTCTTCTAATTCGGTTATTCCTCTTCTTTTGCATCTACGAGCTTGCGTGCTGACTGTGAACCCGTTTTGTGCAGAAGCGCACAGCAGAAAAGCGAAACGTGCTCCGTTTCCTCTTCGTTCTTCCAGTGCACACTGTGTCAAAAGAAATGAGCCAGACACGGCTGCCCATTTGTCCTGCGTAATCCTCTTTTTCGTATGGCTTGCAATTTTTCCCCACAGAGATGAGCGAACAGAAGAGAAAATTGACCAGAAGCATAAGGAATCACAATAATCTATCCCTTCTTGCCCTTCTCGAAGGCCGCACGAGCCCCTCAGACGTCCCCATTTTTCTTTCCCCCCCTCTTGCAAAACGTGTCACTGCGTCTGTCTTTTTGACTGAGTGTGTGAGTGCAGGGGAGACCTTGGACGTGATCAGGGCCGCAGCGTTGGCAGAACAAGCGAACGTGAAGACGTTCTCGGTCGTTAACGTTGTGGGTTCAGCGCTTGCACAGAAGACCGGCTGTGGTGTCTACCTGAACGCTGGGAGAGAGGTGGCTGTGGCATCGACGAAGGCCTTCACATCTCAGGTGCGTTTGTACGACATATTTTCTGATGCCCCCCTTTGTGTCTGTCCTTTTTATTTCTCTTGAGTCCTTTTTGTTTCTCTTGAGTCATCGGATGTCTCCATTTGCGCTTTTTCTCCGTTTGATATTTCTTTTCTTCTCTCTTTCTCTCCTTGTCGACTTCCTTTTGCTGTGTGGTCAAAAGAGCGAAGAGCCTCTATTCCGTCTTTCTTTCATGAGTGTGTCTCGTTTCCCTCCCTTTCTTTCACACACACACACACCGGCACAAACACACCGACACTCATGCTCGCCCTAAATTACACACACAAGCGTACCTGCAAGCAAGTCCTCGCATGAATGGATGAATGAGAGAGGGAGACACTTAAAAGAAAACTAATCTTCTTCTTCAGATCTCTCGAGCCCCCCCTGCATGGTCCCTTCCCTTCACTCGGATCCCTTCCCTTCGCTTCACTCGCAGGTCACGGTTCTCACCCTCATCGCCGCCTGGTTTGCCCAGATGCACGCGGAGAGCTCCCACATGGACAGAAGGGCCCAGCTGATGGATTCTGTCCATCGCCTCCCTGTCTACGCAGGCATGACGGTGCATTGCGAAGAACAGGCGTTGAGACTCGCGGAGAGAATCAAGAACGCATCCACGATGTTCGTTCTCGGCAAGGGATTCGCGTGGCCAGTTGCCCTCGAGGGGGCCTTGAAAATCAAGGAGATCTCGTACATTCACGCAGAGGGATTCCCGGGGGGTGCGTTGAAGCATGGGCCCTTCGCTTTGATTGACGAGAAGGCGAGGACTCCCGTGATCCTGATTGTCCTTTCTGATGAACACACCGCTCTGATGAGAAATGCTGCAGAACAGGTGGGTGAGGAGATAAGTGCGTGTGTGGTAAGTTCAGCGAGATGACGAGTTAGTTGTGCGGGGAGGAATCCTAGCATCTTCTGACAGTCTGTCCGTCAGTCCTTCCTTGAGTCAGTGTCTTCCTCCCTCTTTCTCCGTCGTGCGTACGATCAAATGAGCCGCAGCCTGGCAGGTGTTCTCTCTGACTTCCTTCTTTCCTTCCTTCCTTTCTTTTTCTCTCTGACTGACTCCATTCCATTGCAGGTCAAAGCACGGGGGGCTCATCTGATCGTGATCACAGACAACGCAGAGCTCGTGAGTGATCTAGTGTCCCCCGAGGACATCTTCGTGATTCCCTCCAACGGCCCCCTCACCGCACTCCTTGCAGCCATCCCTCTTCAGCTGCTTGCCTACCATCTCGCTGTCCTCAAGGGAAACAACCCCGACTACCCACGAGGCCTTGCGAAGACAGTCACAGTCCTTTGATGTGCTTTGTCTGTCTGCGGAGATAGATCGAGATTGTCTTTGTCTTTGGTCGGTAGTGCGGAAAAGAGGGAAAATGGATGGGCCAAGGGGTAGAAGGAGAGTAGACACACAAGAGAGGAAGGAAAGAACGAAATGCCCTCCTTCCCGTCCCCAGGCTTGCCGACTCGCCACGCAGAGAAGAGACTTCTCTGAGCTACACTTGCTCCCTCTTTCCGGCTACTTATCGTTTTTCGCGCATGTTCTTTCCTCCCTTCCCCCTAGCTGTCTTCAGTCCTTCCTGCTGAATTCACGAGGAAGCAATGAATTCACTCACTTCAGATCCAAGCGTCTATTCTTCAATCAATCACCTGCCAGTCCGTCCATCCATCCATGCATCAATGTATCAATCCAGTCACCTTCAGCCACTAGTCTAACAGAGAGCAACTGCTCCGTGGTCTCTCTCTCTCTCTCACACGCACACACACTAACTCACACACACGCACACACACATACACACACACACGCACACACACACACACACTCACTCACACACACGCACACACACACACACACACACACATACACGCACATATATACACACACACACACACACACACACGAACGACACGCAGGAGTGCAGATGCGACACAAGGAGATTGTACGCGCACTCATTTACACTCACAGATGGAGAAGGAGAAAAGAAGGCACAGAACGGCCTGCACGGCGAGATATAGACCTCTGTCTGTTCTCGGGGGGGCGATCCAGGTTGCACACTCCTCCCATCAATTAACTCGTGCAGATCTGCCTGTGGCTGCGTGGGGGAGCTGTCGGGGACCACCGGGGCCTTTCCTTTCCGTGTTGCATGCTGCTGCATAAATTTTTGTTTCGATCTGACTTTTGGAGTTAATCTATTCAGGTCGTCAATAATATTATACAATTGAGACGATAATTAAGTGAAAGGAGACTGCATGCCCTTGGGGAGACCCAAATCCACGAGGCGAGATGAGAGCTTCGCAACCAACGAATACCTTAGATGGTAATGAATGAGATGTGATCTACCGATAAAAAAAACTCTTGAGAAGAGTCCTTTAATTAGTTTGTATGAGTTTGTTTTTAAGTGCAGTAATCTGTCTTTTTCTCTCTTTCTTGTCTTGAGTGGAAGCAGCAGGAAATCGTAATCCCGTGAGGCCCTGTCGGGAGGTGTAGAGGGGAGGGGCAGTTAACTCTCGCCTTTCGGGCCCGTTGCTTATGTTGTCTGATTCGTCGTTTTTTTCTTGTGTCTTTTGTTATTTTGTCTTTTGTTCTTCCTTTCTTTGTTTCTTTCTTTTTTTTCTTTCTTTCTTTTTTTTCTTTCCTTCTTCCTTTTTGTCTGTGTACATGAAGAAAAGAAGGGAAAAGATCAAACGTGTAGTCTGTCTGTCCGTCTGTGTTCCTGAAAAGAAGTGATACAGTCTGCCCGTTTGTCTGGCTGTTTGCAAGGAAGTGGAAAAGGAGAGAGGGAAACATATAGTCTGTCTCCCCCTCTCTCTCTGTTTATCTATCCCGTCTGCTCATTTTGACGCTGAGTCAAGAGAAAGGCGAGAAACACGGAGAACATACAGTCTATCCGTCTCCTTGTCAAGAGGAAAAAGAGAAGGAAAGTTTAAAAAGCATGTGGTCTGCCTGCCTTTCCTCTCTCCGTCTTGCCCCCCGTGTACTTGTGCGTATTCTCGGGCGTTTGTACGTGTTTTGTGTGTGTGTCTGTGTCTGTGTCTGTGTGTGTGTGTGTGTATGTGTAAGAGAGAGAGAGAGAGAGAGTCTGTGTCGCGTTCGTGTATTTGTGTCTGTATGCCTGTATGTGTCTGTGTGTGCGTGTGAATGTGTGTGTGTGCGTGTGAATATGTGTGTGTGTGTGTGTGTGTGTCTGTGTCTGTGTTTGTACATCTATCATCATATGATGTATATGTGTCAACATGTATCAATAATATTCTTAATTTGTCCATCTGTGTTTCAGTCTAGCTGTGAATCCAAGAGTGAAACCAAGAGTTTCTGTTTATAACGTACACTATAGGTGTATTGGGGTGTTTAACTACGGTGTTTAAAGGGGTAATAGGTGGTAAGTCATACATAAAATTCAAAGTTGTATTTGTAAATGTTTGTGTACAAAGCATTAAATGTTTTAGAATAATTTCTTTTCTGGCGCTATGCGGCGGTAACACCTAAAACCTTATAAAACCGTTAATCATCATTTGTGATGCATGCAGGGCCTCTGAGGAAGTGCAATTTGCGGCATAAACTTTTCACGCGCGCCAATGCGCGCGAACAAACTTGTAAAAAAAAAAATCGATATGCATATATATATGCATGCGTGTAGGTCGATCGAATAGATCTAAATCTGACACAGTCACAATTAAGGTTTCCCCCGGCCTACTGTGTGCATCCCTCTGCTGCTATTGCTATACAGGTGTATGGACTGAACTCAGATCATCTGGTGTCGCTGGTTGGGAGCCGATCCTTGCTTGCGATTCTCTCTCAAGACCGCCTCCATCTGTGTATGTGGTTGACATACATGCTAGTCTGTCTGTCTGTCTGTCTGTCTGTCTGTCTGTCAGTAACCCTGTTTAAATTGAGACAAGAAACGAGCCGTAACGATCGAAGAAAATGATCGACGAAGGGGTATCAGGAGCTTCCCAACCTCTTGATTTTGAAGCAAACCTCCCGTTTGACCATGACACCATTCCACCCCCACAGTCAAACCCTCTATCACATCAGCCGAAGCAGCATGATCAGCAGCATGAGCAGTCGCAAGAAGAATCGTCCATTGATCAGAATCCTGTACGACCTTTAGAAATGGGCAAGTTCGGTTTGAAGGGGACGAACCTGTTTGTTTGTGGAATTCCAAAGAATTGGAAACCGCACGATCTCTTCACTCTCTTCAAGAAATTCGGCCGCATCACCAAGCACAGAATCATAAGGAAGAGGCACTCGGCCGTAAACGAGGGAGTCGGGTCAGTTGGTGGAGTTGGGCAGGCAGAGGGAGGCAGATGGGGGTTTTCTAAATGGGGAAACGGAAAAAGTGTTCTTTCTTTCTTTCTTTCTTTCTTTCTTTTCTTTCTTTCTTTCATTGGCTTTGCCCTCTTGTTGTTTTATGTTCCGTCTATCCGTGTATTTTTGCATGCCAATGATTATGTGATTTTGCTTTCTGTGGATCTGGCGTCATTTCGGGCGCGTCGCGTCTATCATCTTGCACAGATGTGTTTGTTGAGCACATCAATCAGGATTATTTGTGATCGCTTGTCGGTTTCAGGTTTGTTTGCTTCAGCAAGCACAGCGAGTCTGAAGCTGCGATGAGAGCTCTTCATG
The DNA here is from genome assembly GCA_018398765.1 of Chromera velia. Classification (NCBI taxonomy): domain Eukaryota; family Chromeraceae; genus Chromera; species Chromera velia. The sequence goes on along the minus strand of JAHBMJ010002215.1, from coordinate 5,593 downwards.
GGACCGTCGCGGGGCGGGGGTCTTTCTCCAACATCCTGACGGTCCGTCGAAGAGGAATTGCCTTGTTTCTCACTTCGCTAGCAACTCGACAGACTGCCTGCGTGCCTGCCTGCCTGCTCTCTCGTCTGCCGATTTGTCCGTTGGCCTGCGCGTGCACACAGTCTCATGCAGCAACTAAGTGGAATCATGCTGGTCCACATGACGAATGTTTTATTTTCCAGTGGGCGCAAGCGTACGGGTGCATGTTTCCTGCGAAAGGGAGTGGTCACGACTTTCTGCCTACTGCGCCTGCGTGCGTGTGCGTGTCTGTGGCTGTTTCCGTTTGCCTGTGTTTTCTTTGTATCTATGTAGGAGTGTTCTTATGTGCCTTAGTGCCAGTGATAGTCTCTGTCCGATTTGTATGCTTCCATGTTGATCTGCATGCTCTATCGCGTCGTACTGTTGTGTGTCTGTGTATGTGTATGTGTCTGTGTGTGTGTCCGATGAGACCTTCAGGTTGTGGTGAAGGTCGGGGAGGAAGTCTTCTGTCCCCCGTCGATGAGAGAGCTGCACAGGATCCACATGCTGGACCACCACGCACAGGCAGCGCAAACGAAGGCGTCTCATCTCATGGAAGGATTGGGATGGGATGAGGTCAGCCGGTCCGGCTGTCGCTGACATATTTCATGACACGTACACACGCGCACACACAGAGAGATAGGAAGAGAGAGGGAGGGAGGCAGGGAGGACGGAGGGAAAAAAAAAAGGAAGGAAGGAAGGAAGGAAGGAATCAAGAAACGGGCGCTTGAGATTGAAAGTCTTCTTTTCTCAGCCGACAACCTAATTCTCGGCGGCCTTTCTCCCTGGTTCCAATTAAGTCCCCTGAGGTCTGTCTGGTTGCGTCTTTCCTTCTTCTTTGAATGTCTAAAGCTGCTCAGTCTCTCGCTGTCTTCAATGTCTTGTTCTCTCTCATTTTTCTTCTTTCACTGCTTGAAAATGCAGGAACCCTCAACACCATTCGCTCGGTCGGAGACGGAAACACACTCCCCCATGTCCCCGTCCACACCGACAGTCCCCCACTCTTACCGCTCCTCTCAACACCCAACGGTGCAAGACCCTGACAGATCATCGCAAATACCCAACTCCTACCCTACCGACTTCCACGATTCCTACCTGCCTTCTCCAGTGCAGGCACACCCCTATCAGCCGCATTCCATGCAACCAAATTCCTACCAGAGCCCCTACCCACCCGTCCCCCCGCCGAACCGCAACCCCGGTCTTCCAACCAGACCACTCCAGCAACCGCCAGACAGACCTCCTGACGGCCTCACAGAGAGACAAAGGGCACGGAGAAACAACCCCTCAGACTTCAACCCCCTCGCGCCAAACCTCTACAGAGGACACGAGCACCCAGTGCGTCACCTGGGGACTGAGTACAAGGGGTGGACGTTCCCTCAAAATGGCCTTCGAGGTTTTGCGGTACATGCCGGAGCCCCCGCAAGAGCAACGCCGGAGTATCACCCAGCCATCAGCAAGACACCTGAGTCAAATGTCTTCCCCTCCTACTTCACCACACCTCAGCCTCAGCATCCTTCACGGAATCCGCTTGCTCTTCCTCGTGAAGCAACACACGAGGCAGGGTCTTTGAGAGAAGGCTTTGATCCTTACTCCGCCACCCCAAGTGCGCCTCCAGGTTTTGCCCTCCTTCCGCAGGAGGGAGAAAGACAGAAGGAGAGGGACAAATTCGGAAGCCCACTTCATATGCTCGACAGGAATGAAGAGCACCACCGAGGGAATTCGGTGCCCTACTCAGCTCCGACACGGGGTGGTTTTGAGGTACGGGACCACTTGATGGGTACTCTAACGAATGAAACTCTTTCAGGCAGAGAGTCTGCACTGTTTGGCCCTGTGCTACAGCAACAAAAGCAAGCGGAGAAAGAACTAGGAGATGAGAGCTGCCCTCTCCCTGACAGCAAGTACGATCAAACAAGAAGAAAGACAAACAGAGAGGCAGATCTTTTCCCGTTTTCTCAGGCTCTTCCCCATTCTTCTTTCTCGGGGCCGCATCCCACGAGAACAATGGAAAGGGGGGAGATCCTGCAGCAAATCAGTGCCGCTACTGCGTTGCCAGACTTTGTCGCTCCTCCCTCTGTTAGTGAAGCAAGGGTGGCTCCCTTCTTCCGAGCAGGAGGAGGGGGGGCGGATGACGATCTACCTCCAGCATACGATGAATGAAGAGAGAGAAGTAGAGGGAGGACATGCATGACTCATGCAGTCAGTGACACTGTCCGCATATAGGGAAGGGAGACTTCTGATGATGAGGAAATAGAGAGTGATCCATACATCGAATCGATAAAAGAAAAGTAAGTCGGCAAGCGGAGGGAGGGAGATGTTGAATTGCGGTGGGATCGGATCAATAACAAGACTGAAGGTGTGAGTAAGTGCGTGGGGAAGTGGGGAAGTAAAGGCGTGAGTGAGGGTGGGCCGACACGGGAGAAAAGAGAAAATGTTCTCTTTCCCTGTCTCTCAAATGTCATAAAAAACTTTCGGTCTTCACCGTCTGTCTCTCTCTGTCCTTGCTTGCTTTCGTGCTTGTCTTTTATCGTTGCAACTGCATTATTGTTTGTGTTCAACATTGTCCGTGTGACGGAATTGGACGGGCGGCGAAGCTGCGTTTGCTTTGGCGACACAGCCTTCGCTAGTGCTTGTGTTTGGGTTGGGTGTATGTATGAGAGAGAGAGAGAGAGAGAGAAGGAAAGGACTGGGAGGTTGGGAGCGGGGAGGGGGGAAAGTGGGAGACGGGGGTGGGTGAAGAGAGGTAGGAGAAAAGGACATTTGTTAAAAAGGGATACACACACGGACACGTTCACAGAGAGGTAAGAGGGAAAGAAAGGGAGCCCCCATGGTTGTTTTGCCGTTGCCGCCCGTGAAACAGGAATGCATCCTTGCCGAATTAAATCGGCTGACTGCATGGGCTGCTCTTTTTTTACGTGCGTCAGTTCCGTATTTGTGGGGGCGACCACAATTCTGAAGACCCTTCTAGATTTTTTAAAACTCTCGAAATGATATGCAGAGGGAAAAATAGACGGGGAGCAAAAGAAGAGGAAAGAGAATTGATTGGATGCCGTTTCACTCTACGCGTTCTTAGTCGCTGATCAATTCTTCTCTTCAGCCAGAAAGAAGCATGCGATGAACCTCCGCCACGCAGCAAAGATTCGTCGTCAGCTCCTCAGCAGACCCGGCGAGCAAATCGCGGACACTTTTTTTTCGAGCATTTCGCATAGCTGATTGACTGGTTGAAAAATAAAAGCGTTTTTTCTATGTACCCAGTGGAGACATCTAATCGGTACAAAGGTGCGTGCAAATAGGGAAAGAGGACCGGAAAAAGTTACACGAAACGAGTGGAAGAAAAAAAGGATCGGTTCGTTTGTTTCGAGGTGCAGCCGTCGGCCTCACTTTCTGTCTCGTGTTTTCTTCCGTGTCCTTCCTATTTTGTGACTGAAGCTTTCTTCTTCGTTGTTTGTGAAACAATGAGTGTGTCTGCTTCTCTCCTCTCCTGTCCTTACTTTATCACGCAACTTTGACTCACCGAATGGTCCAGCTGTCTTTCTTTGTCTTTTTCCTCCTATTTTCCTCCTATTTCTGTGTGTCTGGCTTGTCTGATCGGTTGTCGCTTCGCCCCATTCATATACGAAATTCATCATTCGTTTGTCTTTTCAGTTGATGAATTACGTGGCTTCAGAGTCTCTCAGTCGGTGTGTTTGTGTGTCTGTTTTTGAAACCGTCGAGATGCAAGCTTCTCCCTCCCCTCTCGCTAGAGAGATTCTACGGAGGGAAGCAAAAACCTGAAAGGAAAGAAAAGGCTGTGAACGGATCACTCATAATAAGAAAGGAGGTCTCACTCTGCGGTGCTCTCTGGCCCTCAGATTGCCCACTCGAGAGAGAGAATTGCCCTAACCTTCCATATCTCTCGTGTCAAACCAAAACCGAAAGAAGGGAGACCGAGCAGAGAGAGGGAGAACGAGCAGAGAGAGGGAAAACGAGAGAGAGAGAAGAGATGAAAATATGGGAGGAGGGGGGGAACATCAGCTGCGGAGACAAGTGCAGAACAACGAAGAGAAAGAGAACGCGAAGGAAAGAGGGGGAAGGGGGCGGGGAAAGAAGGGAAGGAACACACAGTCTAATTCCACATGCAGGACGAAAAAGAATCGTTAGGTAGGTACTTTAGAGAGGAAGGAAGAGTGAGTGCATCAGAGAGAGAAGGAGAATTTAGGAATCGGGCCGGTTGACTCCTCTTCACTTCATGTCGGTCAGTGATTTCCGAAAGGAACTTCCCCCTCACCTGCATCACTTCTGATTGTCTTTTGGGAGATCGACGCGTCTCCAGGAAGGCGAACGGAAGACAGAAAAATGCGCAGGCATGCATGAACATCGACCAATTGAGTTAAAGACTGAATCGATCATGCATCAATGGAAGAAGTAGAAAGAAAAGCGATGAGCGACTGCGTGAAAGGAAGGAAGGACAAATAAATATCAAGCTGCTGCTGCTGCTGCTACTCGGGATCGGATCGGGGGGAACGAAAGAACGAACGAATGAATGAACAAGAACATCGGGTGCATGATGTGGAAGACAGAGAGAGAGAGAGAATGCATACATAGAGGGGGGTGCGGTCCGTGCATGGGACGGCCATTTGCGTGGTGCAGAGCGGACCTCGAGATTGCTTGATTGGGTGAGGAGAAGAGGCGGGGAGCTCCTTTCAATGGACTGTACGGGGATCGAGAGAGATTTTCTCTCTGTCCCTCACTTGATCCACGGAAAGAGTGAAGCTGTCTTTCCCTTCCAGAGACGGTACCTGGGAGGGGAAGGAGAATTCATTTGAAGGAAGAAGAAGTTGAAGGGGTTCTGGGAGGGATGGAAGGGACTCATTTCATTCAAAAAAGGATGGGATCGGATCAACGGATCGCCAGAGAAGGAAAGAAAGAACGGAAAATCAGGGGGACTCTCCAGGGCAATGGGGGTACGTGGATGCAGTCCCAGAAAGAGGGCCTGCACACACACACATACATACACACACACAGGTACACACAGAGAGAGGGGGGGGGGGGAAGAGAAAGAGAAACGAATGTTGACGTCTCGTGTGCTCAGGGAGACGCATTCATCCAAACGGTCGGGAAGCCCTCAACAGACCTGCCTCTGCTGTCTGTGGGACCTCTAGCATCTTCATGGTGGAAAGGCCGCAGGGGTCTTTTGAATCTTCAGATACTTATCTCTCTTTCATTCTTTTTTTTTTTTCGGATGTTGAGAGGGACCGATGGACTATTCGACAATTGAAGTCGAGCATCGTGCTTCTCGGTCCAATTCCTAGCAGAGATCCCACAAACTCATTTCGCTGCACACACAGACATAAAATATACAGATAGAGCGTAGAAGAAGCGACAACGAAACAAGAGCGACGGGACGACGGGAAAAGAGAGGTCCTCACGGACTACGAATGACATCGATATCCCGTAAGATGTCGTGACTCGTGACAAAACTGAGAGCCTAGAGCATTCATGTGCATGCGAAACTCTATGTCAGCTCACACACACAAAGAGGGCCGCAGGCGCCCTATTC
>JAHBMJ010002214.1:10000-21323 GCA_018398765.1 Chromera velia | reverse complement strand
ACACACACACACACACACACACACACACACACAGAGAGAGAGAGAGAGAGAGAGAGAGAGAAAGAGAGAGAGAGAGAGCGACAGCGACAGCGACAGCGACAGCGACAGCGACAGCGACAGCGACAGCGACAGCGACAGCGACAGAGACAGAGACAGAGACAGAGACAGAGACAGAGAGAGACAGAGAGATAGAGAGAGCGGCAGAGAGGATGTCGATCAAAGGCAAACAAAAAGAAAGAAAAGAGAAAGACAGACAGAATAAAGGAAGTAAAGGAAGGAAGGAAGGAAGGAAGGAAAGAAAGAAAGAAAGAAAGAAAGAAAGAAAGAAAGGAAGAAAAGAAAGAAAAGAAAGAAAGAAAAGAAAGAAAAGAAAGAAAAGAAAGAAAAGAAAGAAAGAAAGAAAGAAAGAAAGAAAAGAAAGAAAAAGAAAGAAAAGAAAGAAAAGAAAGAAAGAAAGAAAGAAACAAAGAAAGACAGAAAGAAAGAAAGGAATGAAGGAAAGAAGGAAAGAAATACAAATAGGACGAAAGAAAAATAAACAGAAAGAAAGAAAAAAAGAAAAGAAACAGGAAAAAAAGGTTGATATCATCCTGATTCAAAAAAGAAGCGATAAATTCAAAAGAGAGAGAGAGAGAAAGAAAGAAAGACAGACAGAAAGAAAGATAGAAAGAGAAAGAAACAAAGGAAGAAAGGAAGAAAACAAAAAAGCAGAAGCACAGAGAAAGATAAAAAGAAAGACCTCTGGGCCCTCTTCGGAGTCATAAATCTGTCTCCTGTCATTTTTGCCGTCCACGTCCAGACTTGGAGACCTGCATGCTCGCTCAGCCATTCATTCATTCATTCATTCATTCATTCATTCATTCATTCATTCGCCTGATAAAAGGAGAAAAAGAGCAGGCAAGACAGTACCGAAGCTCATTGACAGGGATTGACACAAGAAACACGTCAACGACCAATTCCACCATATCCAAACCTGAGGGGTGCCTCCTTCTACCTCCAGAAAGTTCACAAATAAAAGAAGTCATGCGAGAAACATTTGGGGGGTTTTTTTTCACTTCTGTCACGGCTAGCATGGGCAAGTACCAACCAGGCGCGGACTCTGTTGCGTTGCCTTTCTGTTTGTGTTGATATTCATATGTCTGCACTACCTTGAAACCCGCCTCCCCAAAGCTGAGTCATGGAGATGCAGGAAAGAAATATGAAGGTGTTGGACACATTGAAAACGAGAAAGCTGAATGTAGCCCCCCGCACAAGTGACCATATGTTTATCCATCAATCGTCGGCCGTCCCCCCCCTCCCCCTGCCGACTCACTCACTCACTCACTCACTCACTTGAAGGCAGGAGGCTTTTCCACAGCGATGCCCCCCTGAGGACTCTGTTCGAGTTCACTGTCGAAGAAAAGCTTCTGCTCGAAGAGTTCCTTGACGTACTTTTCGTTCAGGTAGTTGAGCGTCGAGGGCTTGAACGAGTTCTCGATGTCGGCAACAATCATTGCACGACTGAGGGCGACCTGAAAGAAGCAAGCGAATGACAAAACGGACATGGGAGAAGGGGTAGATATGAAAAAGGAGGGAGGGCACTTGAGAAAAACGTTCAGTGCAGGTACATTTAGTTCTTATCTGCCTTTCTCTTCAACTCAGCAGCGTGTAAGCAGGTCATCCTAGCTGGAAAATGCACTTTAAAAAAAAGTGAATGGGCGAGAGATTAGACACGATTCCCACGAACCAGACGGAAGAAAGATGCACCAGGAGCCCCAGAGGCTGGCCATTTAAACCGGCGGACAAGACAAACACGCACACACACGTCCACCCACATGCCGACGCACACAATATTTGCCTTCCATGCTATCTTCTCCCTCCCTTCTTTCTCTCCTTTGGTTCTCTCCTTCTCTCTTTCTTTCTCTCTCTTTCTCTCACACACACACTGTGTGTGTGTGTGTGTGTGTGTGTGTGTCCTGAATGTAGTCCAGCAACGCCTGCATGATGAATCTGCGGGGGGCCCTCAAATTGACTAGCCGACCTCTTCATTTGCGCTCTCCTCCCTTTCCAATGATTCCGTAGTCGGGTTCACTTTCGACATCACTGCGCCTGTGTAGAGCACCAGGAGAAACTTGGCCAGCACAAGGGACGCAATGGTCATGTAGGAAAGCACAAAGAACCGTGTGATGAACAGAGCAATCTGCATGCAAGCATGTCAGTGAGTGACATTGTGAGAGAGAGAGAGCGCGCGAGGGAGCACTGAACTTGTATGGATATGATCCCAGCGCGTTGTCGGTATCGAGCGCCCAACGACGATGTCCGAACAGAAAGACCACACACACACACATACACACACACACATAGAGAGAGAGAGAGAGAGAGAGAGAGAGAGACATACGCACAAACTCTCTCTCTCTCTCACGCACACACACACAAGCACTCACTCACACTCACACACAAATGCACACTCAAGCACATATACAGAGACACACACTGTCTCTCTCTCTCTTACACACACGCACACACACGCACACACACACACACACACACACACACACACATACGTACGTACATAGACACACACTTGCACTACACTCAGGCCTTCAAATATCATCACAGTCAGACGGAGACACAAGCTTACAAAACCAAAGACCCTGAATGGGACAACCCGTGCCGACATTTTTGTGGTCTTTTCTTTCCCTTTTTTCTCGTCTCGTCTCTTGTTTTGATCCCCCCCAAAATGAGAGGGAACTACTGTCCCCTCCCGATCAGACCAATACCAGCACTAAATGGAATCAAAGAAGGAAGGCCCTAAAACAAACGTACCTCATCCTCGAAATTCGGCCTGTAGCTTCCCACGAGCAGCCCAATTGTGCTCAGGATTGCAGATTCAGTTCCCTCAAAGTGCTCGACTGAGTGACCCGTAACGATTCGCAGCGCACTCGCAAAAGCCAAAGTCAGGAAGCCCTGCAGAGTCATCTCATCCATCCATCCATCCATCCATCCATCCCCTCAAAGCAAAAGATTCAGGCTTTTATGAGCATGAAACGGCACCGTGTGATCGGAACAGAGAAACATCAGCCCAAGCGTTTAGCCAAGAAAGGGTATTTCCACTTTCTGTGCTAACCTTCCTTTTTCAGGCAGCCGGACAATCTCTCCGTTGTCCTCTGTTCGTACCCACGTTCGTAACGCAAGACAGACAGAAGGCCGACACACCCTTCTCTTTTTGCTTCCCACGCTGACTTACAATGAGAAGTCCGAACCCCGCGAGTCGATTGAGGAGGTGTTTGAGGAGGACCACGAGGCTCATGATGTTCTTGGAGACGACCATCAGCTGGAGAGTCATCAGCCAACTGATCATGAGGGTCAGGCCAGCGATGACAGTGATGGGGTTTGTTGCGGGAGATTTGTTCAGCTCTTCCACCACTGGCTGCAGGGCGGAAAGGTGCGTCCATTTGTGGAACACAAAGGGGGCGAAAGATTGAACAAGGCGGAGAATGCGTGAGAGGTCAAGAATCCATCCATTTACCGGTTAAGTGTACAAGTTGTTTGTCTAGCAAACATTTCCAATCGCGCTTCACTGTGCGCGCTTTTCCCTGTTTTTGGTCATTCAGAAAAAGAATCCTCTTTTTTTTCATACCGATCCTTGACTTCTGCGTTTTTTCGTTCTTCTTCTGGTCGCAGCTTCTTTTTCTTCTTCTTCTTCTTCTTCTCCTTCTTCTTCCTCTTCTTTTCCTCTCCTTTACTTTTCCTTTCTGTCCTTTTCTTAGTATTTTTCTTCTCCTTTTTTTGCCGACTTCCTTTCTTTTTCTTGCTTTCTCTTAGCTTCTTCGATTTCCTTCATGCTTTTTCCTCGTCCTTTTCGTCCTTCTTTGTGCTTCTTTGCTCTCCTAAGAAGTACTTTGTGTGTGTGTAGTTGATTCTTATGCGTGGACGCATTCACAACCAGACGCTCATTTGCTTGTTTTACACAAATGTTTTTTGGACTTCCTGGCGGACCAGTGTCCACGTGCGTCAAGATCTGGCTTGACCAAGAAAGATTCGGTGCTCAACAATAGTCGGTCTGAGGCAAAGAAAAAACAAATTCAGCAGACCCTTTTTGATAAGTCGGTCGAAGAACAAGAAAAAAAGGCCTTCAGAGAGAAACAAGGGAAGAAAACCAAGACGTTGTCTGAACTTATTTCTGTCTATGTCAGTCAGGCAGGATAGGAGCGAAGAGATCATCCTACACTGACCTTATTCGCGAGCACATAGGCCAGACCCCCTGCCCCGATCTCCTCACCAAATGCGGCCCAATTCATCGCAATCACCACCCAGCCCGCCCATGTCCAGCCCTGACACATAGAAGGAACAACAGAAAGAAAGAGAGGAATGCAGAGGAAGAGATGACAAGGAACGCAAGAGAGAACGTTGGGGAGGATTTAAAAAAAAATTAAAGGGACAATGAAACATCAGACAGACAACGCGTTGTAGAGAGAGGTCGACAGCTGCTGAACCGGATGAAGTGTTCTCTCCAACTCCTATCTATAAAAGGCCAGAGAAAAATGATATTAGAAGAAAAAAAAAGAGCAGCGCCCTCTCATTCTCGCCAGAGATATCGAAAGGGCTGTTCTATGATTTCATTGGGGGTTGGAATTCCCTAGAGGCTGAAGCTCAGCAGGTCTCTCTACTCTATCAAATGAGCACATTCATGTGAAAGCATGTGGACGGCAGTTTTTGGCCAGTCACGTCCGTCAGAATAAAGCAACGACAGCGCTCTCAAAGTCGGTATAGGATCAGCAGGCGAGATTGAAAGCACCGAGATTGAGAGAGAAGCGTGGTGGATAACCACATGCGTGTACAGAGTGTACGAGACACTAACACAGGATCATTATGTTATGAATCCACCTTAGGAGCTTTTGACTTCATTGTCTCAGCTGACCATCGTCATATGGTAGGGGAATCTTCCCACCACAAATCCGTTCTGCTTCTGTCTGATGCACGTGTTGACCTCCAGACAGGCCAGGGACACAGAGCACAGGAGAGCAAGACAACGGAAGGCGAAGGAAATCCACGGGTTGTCAGATCGAAGCCAGACGTAACCAAAGGTTCCGAAGAGGGCCTGTAGAAAAGAACATAAACAAACCAGGCAAACACCCAAAGAGTCAAGGTTTTCACACACATTCTCCTTAAATGCAGGCATGAATGAACCGTCGTTATGAGGAGCCTGGAGTAGCATTGAAATTAGGAAGGGAAGAGGAAGGGAGAGAGAGAGAGACAGAGAGAGAGAGTCGTAAACAAGATCCAACAAATCCGCTAAGTGAAATATCGAAATTAAATACTGCAGGGGTTTTTGTGCGAGAGACGCCTCAAAGATCACGGAGTTGGCTAAAGAGCTCACCGACTTGCGCGATTGATTCTTTTCCTTCATTGTTGTTCCTCTTTCCGATTGTGAGCTCACCGTGAAGTAGACCACAAAACTGAAAAGGGTATTCAATCTGGGCCTTTGTAAGACAACTAAAAATGAGCCCCGCTTTGTCTCCTAGTCTTACGATGAATCCACATAGACGATAACCGCAATAACTTCGTATTTTCTGACTGACGATGAATGCATAAAGGGATGTCCGGATGATGAAGGTTCTCCGTGCGAACATCTTCCACTTTGCCTCGACAATCCACTCAATCACAGGGTGAGCTGCCGTCCTTCCTCTCCCGAGAAGAACCAGCCGTGAGAGGGGAAAGTCCGCCGACTTTTCGTACAGACGCCCTCGCTCGACTGTCAGCTCCTGAATACACACACACGTAGACAGACAGACAGACCCACCGACATGAAAACAGCTGAGAGAACAGGCCCCAGTCACTGACACAAGGGGACAGACAGGCTGTCAGGACGTCGAAGAAAGTTGCAAACGCACGCGGAGAAAAACGAACTCGAGGAGGGGTGTCGAAGCGAGAGAGACAAAGGAATACAGGCCTGAGCTGCTGTATCGACAAGCCAGCTGAAAAATGGACGATAAGAAAACAAAAAAAGCGACAAAAGAACAGCCGACCGTTTCAGGAATTTGTGTCGTGAGGTCTCCCCAGAGTTCCTTCACGTAGAGGATTGTCTTACGAGATCCCTCAATTACCTGCACGCACGCAAATTTGGAATGCATGAATTGATGATTCCAACCATCCCCCCCCTCTTGATTGCTCTCTCTCTCACTCGTGGACTCTCACTCTGAATCAATCAATCAATCAATCAATCAATCACATACTGGCTCTCCCGCTTTCTGACACATGCACTGACAGAAGCCCTTTGACCGAATGCATTGGTTGCTCGGTTGCTTGATCATGTAGGCTGCATAAACTTTTCTCTCATTGTGTCTTCATCGACCCCCGAACATAAACACCAACAGACGCAATCAGTCAAAGCGTGGATCTATATCTAAATCTACAGAATGAGGAACTGACGGAGAGATGGCCGAAGAGGATGACGCATTCAGACAGACTAGCAGACAGATGCATGCACAGTCAGATAGGAAGACGAATGGACAAAGTGAGGTCCGAGAACCCCTTCAAGAGTCCGCGTGAAGAGAAGAGAACAGAAGAGCGCACCAATCTACTGACCAGATCAGAAGTCCAGATGTGCCCATCCAAAAACACCTTCAGGAGGTCAGGCGCCTCTTCGCACAGAAGAGGGATGATCGTCTTCCCGTATACAGACCAGAACATCTCACGACCGCAATAGACTCCTGACTTGTTCGTCTGCACGTTACACATCAAAAGACAAAAATATCTTAACCTGGACAGGCCAGCACCTACAGATGCATCAAGAAAGACAGAGAGTGCTGAGTTCAGGCACATGGAAAGACAAGAAGAAAGCGCAACTTGTTCACATCAAAAAGGAGCCCTCCTCACAGCGGCTCTGGACAGAAGGAAGAGACAAAGATTCGAGCAAGCACATCTGATAGCACTAACATGTCAGCGATCAGGAGGGGAAAATTGACATACAAAACAGATTCTGCGTGGAAGAAATACTCTAAAACCACAGAGAAAGACAAGCGCTGAACTTTGCCCTGACCCTCTTACCGCCCCCATGCCCGAGCCCTTTCGTCTTCCTACCCTGTAAGGCACTCACTCACTCACTCACTCACTCACTCACTCACCCGGAGAGACAGGCAATCTTTGATCAAAAGTCCAGCGAGGGTCTGCCTCCCCTGCTCGATCATCCTGCAGAGATTGCGACGGGCACATTTGCGTTTTCGTCGATATTTCTCAGAAATACAAATGTACGAATTCTTGCTTTTGCTCGCAAAACTCTTCTGGGAATAGTATTATTCCTATATATACACAATGATTCAACTATAATCTCTCTCTCTCTCTCTCTCTCTCCCTCCCTCCCTCCCTCCCTCCCTCCTTCTCTCCCTCTCTATTTCTCTTCTACAGCCTTTGTCTCTCCGTCTTTCCCAGCGCACAGCGACAAATCGCTAGATGAGCTATTGAGACGGAAAAGAGGATCGATGGAGAAGAAGGGCAATGCACGCACAGCACCCACCACTGGATAGGAGCTTGACGTTCTTCCTTGATGATCACCTGCGTGCACGCATGCATGCAAGAACTAAGGGAAACTGGAAAGAAAATCTCATTCAAAGCTAGCGTGGGAGCAGAAAAATTTGAGCAGAGGCACACCGATACATGCATGCGGTTGGCAGACCGATTGTCGTATCCAAATCATTCTTGACGTGCACTCACGACATAAATCAGTTGAAAACACGGCCGGGAAAAGTCGCGGAAAGGAGAAGCATGTCAGACACAAGCTTGCCCTGGCAGACTGTTGAGCTGGACCGTACTCTCCTCCCAACGCAAAAACAGGCTATGATCTGCTTTCACACACACACCTGCCAGTATTCCTTTTTGGGTACCATTCAATTATTCTTTTCCTTCTACTTGTCTCGAATTCCTCGTTCTTAATCTCTCCACAAGTCTCCAATGCTCTTTCTCTGTGGATGGCCAATCTTTACCATAACTGCTTCGGGAGGGATCTCTTCTCCTGTCTCATTTCTCTGTTTTCCAGGCAGTATGCATATGTTTTCCTCTAGCTGATCGATGTAAATGAGAGAGCGAGCAGGATCCAAATGAGAATCGATCGAAGGAAGAGAGAACCTCGTCTCCACCATGCACCCACCTCGCAGCAGCACTGGGCCCTCAGTCCCCTCGCCTTGCCCAGCAACGCGTTCTGAAGGTCAGACAGAGACCCCGTCACCAGAGCCCGAGTGACAGGATCCAGGCCTGCCACGATGAATTCCGCCAGACCCGCTGCTGCAATGTTGAAGAACCTGGAAGGAGGGGAAGGAGTGAAGGAAGGTAACGAACGAGATAGTGACCAGAAGAGGTGAATAAGAATAGACTACTTCGTTTCCTTGCAGTCGAGCTCACTTCTTCCAAGAGCAAAACAGCAGAAGACATCTCAAGAAGTACACACCAACTGTCCAACTGCTGAAAAGGGTGCGTGAACAAATTCAATTTTATGCGTCCTAAAGTCTCTTGTCCTGACTTCGATGAGTGTGGATGAGAAGAAAAAAATCAAAGGAGAGATCGATGACGCAAGGGTGGAAAAGGTCTGGTACGGTGCGTCTCTTGCGGATTAGAAAGTCCTTATAAAGAGAATTTTTGTGCTTGTCCTATCTCCTCTTTCCACCACCTCGCGGCTCATTCCTTCGTGTTTTCAATCTGTCACTCACTCACTCACTTTGTCCAAGCGTGCTGGTATTGAGGAAGCCATTCTTCCTTCGCCAGATTTTTCAGAGACTGCACAGACAGACAGACAGACAGACAGACAGACACACACACACACACACACAGAGAGAGAGAGAAGGAGAGAGAGAGAGAGAGACGGACGGAAGTATGCAGCAAGAATGGTTTACATACACACATACAGAAAGACAGACGGCCAGAGAAAAACAGGAGGCAGGAAGCCAACAGTGCCAAAGCTCCGTAATCTCTCTCTGTCTGGCTTGTCGGAAGAAAAAGTCCGGAAAACCCCGGCTCTATTGGAACCCCAGTGTGGTCATGCAACCCTGTTGGAAAAATCAATCATTCCATGAGTCTGCCTGCCTGCCTGCCTACCTGCAGATAGATTCTGCAGAACAGTCTCAGGTCTGCCGGGTTGACTCCAAAGATCACGTGTCGAAGGGCCAGTTCCGGGTCCTCCGTCCAGATGTTCCAGGGAGCATCGATGTACGCAACCATTCGGGCAACCACAGCGTGGATCACTCTGCAAGCACGGCATACGCGCTCGAGTGTGAAATCAAGCACAGATATGCGGGAATAGAGATAGACTTGTGTATGCTGACCAAGACATTCCTTCTAGTGCGATTGTGTGTTCGGTCTAAGGCTAAATACAAGATCAAAGAGAAAAAAGAAAACTTGAATTTTTCCTCGCAGCGGACTGACTCGTAGTAGAGATCCTTGTGTTTCATGAACACCTGAAAAAACACATCACCAAAGCATCAAGTCAAATGGAACATGAATGCTGCTTTCACACATCTCTTTCATTCGTGTGCGAGGGACTAGGAAGTGCAGAGGAAGAATCTTGAAGACTACACCCATGAGCTCATTTTCATCTGTCTCTCCTGGTCGGCTGGAAAGAGGAAAGAAAATAAAAGAAGAGATTATTGGAAGGAACTCCGTGCCGACACAGAGGGAGGGACTGAGAGCAGCTAGGAGAGAGATAGGCACAAGTGTCAACAGGAAGGAAGACAGAGATCTCAATGATCCAGGGCTTCCAACGGTGCCCTAACCAAGCACAAGCCCGATACCCTTTTGATACCACCACAAAAGGGGAATACTCATCGTCAAAACAAGACTCTCTTCATTCTCTCTCCCCCTTTCTCATATGCGACGTGCACCCACAAACACGCATGGGCGAGTGTGCTTGTTGCTAATTACTCGATCGAACCACTCGCTCACGTGCCTGTCCTATCGTTGGGGCGTCTGCCACCTGCACCCAGAATTCGTCCAGCACCGCCGCGGTGACTTCCTTGGGTGGTATGTAGGCAGATTGCAGCTTGAGTAGCAGGGCTTTTTTCCTCTCCTTTTTCGACAATGCTGTACTGCTGATCGCACTGGCTGCCCCCCCCTTGTTGACTTTCTTTCTCTTTCCACAGCAACGGGCGAACCAGCCTCCTTCCTCATGATCCTCAGACAGGACTTCCACACCCGGAATGGCCTGCGCCTGCTTTTCCTCCCCTGTCTCCTCCCCCTGCTGCTGTTGAGACTGCGCGTTTGCTCTCGCTTTCATCTCCTCAGTCAGAAAGAACTCAGCGGGGTTCGCCTCGCCTGCCTGCATGGCGGTGCGAGCCCGGAGGACTGCAGCCTCCACGCTTTGCCACCCTTGAAAGACTCTCTCCCGATCCCTGCAGAAGGAACGAATCGAGTGTGAGCATGCACCACAACAGAACAAAAAGAAGAAGAGAGAGAGAGAGAGAAGAGGAGGCAACGGGGTGAGGAGAGGGGACAGCAGAGCTGGAGGCAGAAGGCGGAAGAATAATGAAGACAATTTTGGTCCTCTTTTGTATTCTGATGGTGTGTGTCTGTTGGCTTTGCATAGGTTGGACTTGGACAGCTTCCACCTCTTTGAATGTATGGGAAGATTCCGAACAAAACCAATGCATCCATGGACGGTGATTCGCTTAGAGACTCTCCTTGAGTTGTGGATGGATTTTCTTTTTCTGAGGTGCAGTGGTGTGGGGAACCTACAATGATGTGACGAGGCGGAAGAGGAGAAACGCTCTCGAAACACCATGAACAAGAATAAGCAATTCGGTTTGCGTTGTACTTTCTCCCTTCGCTTACACTCCTGATATGCTCTGATTTCTCCAATCTATTCGACTCTTTTTCATACAGTTCTCTGTATGTCATTTCTCTGAAGCTCTGTCCGGTCTATCTGCTTCTTCGCGAGGGTTGCCCTTAACTGACGTTGGAGTCCACCTGCACGCAGAGGAAGAAAAGGGAAGAACGGGGCAGAGACAGAAACTTTAATACCAGAAGCTAGAAACAGCGAGAAGAACAAAGAAACGAAAGAAAGAAAGAAAGAAAGAAAGACAAGAAATCGTGAAGCATAGTTTCACGGCGTGCTTCTGGACGCAAACCAAAAAACGTTCACTCAAACAAACTGCATCTCTAGCTTCTCTTTTGTCTTCTTGAATTTCTCCGTCCAGTCTTTTCTCCCTCCTTTCATCCCTCTCAAGATTCTTCTGTAACTTTCAGTCAGTCTCAGAACAAGTGAAATCACACAAGTGATGTCGTTCAATCTCGTGGCCGAGAAACGCAAACTGCTGTTTTCTTCATCTTTCTGAAGAAACGAAGGAAGGGACCAACGAAG
>JAHBMJ010002214.1:0-5000 GCA_018398765.1 Chromera velia | reverse complement strand
CTAAAGGCAACGTCTTGTTTCGGGGAGAGCAAGGGCACGGCCTCGTTTGGCCCAAGATTGTCCAGCTCGACATCAACTTCTGAGAGGTCTCCGGGCACCATGTCGGAGTCCTTCTCTGTGTCTGGGTCCATTCTGGAATCTCTGAGAGCTTTGGGCTTCTGTCAATCGATCTTTGTCCAAACGAATCGATAACCAGATCCGAAGAGCAACAATTCAGAACCTCCAGATCGAATTGGCGCGATCGAAGGGGTCTACAGCATAGTAACCGAAAGATGAGAGCAATACGAAATGGACACGTTAAAGGGAAGAAGAATGTGACATCGAGACCGAATTCTATGGCAATGGAGTCCATGCACTGCAATCCTGCATGGCGTCGATCTCTCAATCCAATTGAATTGCAAGAAATGAATTAATGCATGCATTCATGCGCATGGAAGGCGAATTATATTAATATAAGCGTATATAGCTTGCGGAGTTCAGCCCTCCGTTCAAACGACGGAGATTAATTAAGATCCGACCGCAAATACCGGACCTTGCGGCACCGAGGACTTTGGGGTGCATGGGGGACATTCCTGACAATCAAAGCAATTAAGGCCTCCGAGGGCCATGAGGTGACAAGTGCAACCTCCTTAGAGTTTGAAGACCTCTCACCCCGCAGTGGACGATTGAAAGCCGAGAAAAAGTGGGGACAGCGCGATAAATACTATAACGGAGACCTTCAGTGGACATATGATTTTTTGTATGTATGCAGATTCACACTGCAGAAAGATCAAATGACGGTATAAGCTTTTTCTAGGCAGTAGACCACGGGGAACACCCGATATATAAATCCTATCCTATCATGACAGACAGACCGACAACTATAAATAGATAAACATGTCTAACGCACCAATTGAATCACCATTAGTGGCCCATCATTAATACGTATAGAATGTATGTTTCGTTTTTTGAGGGGTTAAGGGTTTAAAATAAAATAAAAAATAAAATTTAACAAATGAACAGATGCGTCCATAAATGTTAGAGAGATCGATTAGTTAGAGAGACTCAGCATTTTCGTTATATCTCCCTCTCCACCATAAATTTTTATTAGCGTCTTTTAAGGCTTTTTATTTTGGAGATGAAGACCTAGAACTGACACTGTGACACAACAGAGAGTTATACAACATACAAAGAGAGAAAGTGAGAATAAAACTTTACGATAGGCAGGCGGACAGACAGAAAGACGGACAAACGGACCGACCGTCACCAACGGACGGGTACGGACGGGCAGACAAGCAAACAGGCTTCCTTTTTCCTTTTTCGTTCAGGGACAGCTAACCAGAAAAGAGAGCAAAGGCGTGTTGAACTACTAACAATCCGACAGTGCGGGTCCGAAAGAGAGAGACCAGAGACAAACAGACAAACTGAAACATATGACAGACTGTATGCTTCGTCTTTTCACTCCTTCATGGGACACAATAGAAGAAAAAAATAAAGACAAAGGAACAATCCGGCCATTCTCAGGCAATGTGGGCAGCGGACCCGAACACTGTAGAGCTCAGCGCCCCTTGCCTTTTCACCTCCCGACAGAACCTCACCCGATCACTGAATACACGCGTTTCCAGCCTGCTGCTTCCACTCAAGGCGAGAGAGAGAAAAAGACAGCACACTGCACTCGAAACAAACTCATGCGAATATAGAGGGAAGTGGCACCGCCATTTGGTCTTTGTACAGGGGGCAGACAGACAGAAAGACAACCGGACAGGCAGACACTATGTTTTTTTTTTTTTTTAACTCTTTTTTTCTTCACAAATGCATCACAGACAGACTGACTACACGGTTTTAGACAGACAGACTACAACGAAAGGCATGTTTTTTCTTCTTCTCCCTCCTTTTCAGACAGACTATATGTTTCTTCTTCTTCTCCCTTCTTTTCTTCATGAACACAACAGACAAAAAGACAGAAAGAACAAAGACAAAAGACAGACATCCAGACAGACAAGCAGACAGACACAGACAGACCATATGACTTCTTTCCCCCCTTCTCTTCATGACAGGCTTTGTCGTTCTCTCAGTCTTATTTCCGCTGTCTTCATGACAGACTACATCGTTCTTTCTTCACACGGACGGACAGACCTTACAGGCTCTTGTTTTTCTTCTCCCTCCTTTCCTTCATGTACACAACGGACAAAAACGAAAGAAAGAACAAAAGACAAAAAGCAAACCGACGAATCAGACCGACAGAGAGCAGGACAGACAGACAAATGGACAAACAGGCAAAGGGACTGTACCCTTCTTTCTTCCTCTTCCGTGAGTCTTTCAGTTGCATTTTCCTTCCTGCTTTGCTTGTTCTTTCTGTCTCATTCAGACAGAAAAGTCAACAAAGGGACACCAAACTCACCAACAGACCTAAAAAAAAAGCTGCAGAGACAGACCTCGGACCGAGTAAGATTCACCGCCTTTCTGATCAACCAGGAGCAAACAATAAATCGCGTGCAAGTGGTCGCAGAATGCACATAGAGATACGAGGAAATACAGCTCGTCAAACAAAGCACAAGATTAGTATAATCACAAGTGTCGTTGCGCCTCCTTTCCATTTGGTATTCCGGGACATGAAGCTAGGCATTTGTCACGTCAAGACCAGCTTTCTTTTCTTTTCCTTCTTCTAATCGCACTCGATTCAGTCTTCTTGGCTCCCTTCCGAACCTGCTTCGATCCTCTCACACAAACGGTTTCCTTGGACGGCCCCCTGCCCACTTCTTTCTCATACAAATCAAACTTCCACTTCCTCGGCTTTCGTCGCCTGCGGGGGCCCCTCTCTCTCCTTCTTCGAGGAGTCTCTGGAGAAGTCTGACGCCTTCCCTCTCCTCCCCATGGTGTCAAAGCAGTGCAGCGGGGATACGTGGACAAGAGAAGGAAGGAACCATCAACCTATCTGTCTGAGTGTCTTGCCTCCACTTTCTATTCGGACTGCTATTGGAAGTCCCTGACTTTGGAGGGAGGGAGAATCCCCTCTTCCCGCGCCTTTCGAATGAGTTCCATGAGCTCTGCTCTCTCCTTCTCCTTCCGAACAAAGTGTGACCACGTTCTGTGGAGAGAGTCATTCCACACGTACACAAAACTCACAGCGAGGTACCCCATCATGCCGTACAGCACCGTCTTGGTTGCAAGGAAACAGACGTTGTAGAAAGACTCTTTGTAGTAAAGAAATGTCCACCAGTTCACATACTTCCATATCGGAAGGTGGTACCTAGTCCGGTACCTGGGCAGCAACCCCGGCATGCTTGCCTCAGAGCCTCTCCCCTGCTGGAAATACTGAAACGAACAGAGTGTCCACACTGGAAATGTCTTTGCCGTCTCCAGGCCTGAAGAGAGCCTGCGTTTTCTCCAAGACCTCCACGCTGCTAACCACTCGGCCAGATTTCAATTTGATTTATCCTCAGCGTGCGGAAGTCGTAGTGATCCCTGTGGAAGTCTACAGTTGTCGTTCAGATCATATTAGGTCCAGACACTGAAGAGAGCTGTCAAATCTCTGTACGTCTTAGACCGTATAGCATGCAGTCCATCACCCCTGACATCCGCATATTGGGCGTCTTATGATGTTCGTGGTGCATGGTGCATGGTGAGGGGTCACCACCCAACACGTGTGGTCGAGATACCCGTGGTGCATGGTGGCGACGCCAAGCCACGATTGATGAAAACGACCCCGTCGTCTCAGTGGTCGGACCCCGGCCTATACATGTAAGATCAGATTGGGGCTGCCTACATCAGATGTTCAGATATCGACATATACATTGTGCCCCACTGCAAACCACGCTCCACCTCCCATCGTGCTGGACTCCTCCGACATGCGCTCGCATGCCCCCTCGATCCATCCACCGTGAAGACAGACGAAAAGGGGAAAAGAATCCTAGAGGCGTTGAAGGAACTCCTTCAGGGCGAAGGTCAGTCAAAAGGGAAGGTGCTCGCACGCATGGTACATCCGCACGCCAGCTTGGCATAAGGGTGAAGAAATACAAGCTAGAATTTCCCCCGCAATGTGAATGGGTCAGCCAGTCAGGACATGTCAAGCCTTCTTGACCTTACCCAAAGCCCTTTAACCAAAGTGATTCCTCTTTCAGTCTCTCAATTCATCAGTCAGTGACTTGCATGGTCAGTCATGCCATCAGCCAGACAGCCAGACAGCCAGTCAGCCAGCCAGTCAGTCAGTTAGTCAGTCAGTTAGTCAGTCAGTCAATCAGTCAACGTCAGTCAATCAGTCAACGTCAATCAATCAGTCAGTCAACGTCAGTCAATCAGTCAATCAGTCAATGTGAGTCAATCAGTCAATCAGTCAACGTCAGTCAAACAGTCAATCAGTCAACGTCAGTCAATCAGTCAATCAATCAACGCCAGTCAATCAGTCAGTCGGTCAATGTCAGTCAATCAGTCAATCAGTCAACGTCAGTCAACGTCAGTTAATCAGTCAATCAGTCAATCAGTCAATCAGTCAGCATTAGTCAATCAGTCAGTCAGTCAGTCAACGTCAGTTAATCAGTCAACGTCAGTCGATCAGTCAGTCAGTCAACGTCAGTCAATCAGTCAACGCTGGTCAATCAGTCTGTCAATCAGTCAGTCACTCCATCAGTAATCTGAAATGTAATCAAACTTCTGTTCATGCGAATTAAATTGACTGCTGCATCCGTCTCTCTCTGCAGATGTCGACCCATTTTTCTCGTCCGAGTGAGACTTTCTTTCGCTTCTCTGTTTGATTGTTATCTTTTCCCCTTTTCTCAATACCCTGTTTCTCACACACCCCTATACACACACACACACACACACACACACACATACACGTACACACACATACACACACATACAGGAACACACACATACTCAGGAACACACACATACACAGGAACACACACACACACACACATACACACACACACAAACACAAACACACACAGGAACACACACATACACAGGAACACACACACACACACGCACGCATGTACATACACACATACACACACACACAT
>JAHBMJ010002213.1:1316-21439 GCA_018398765.1 Chromera velia | reverse complement strand
TGCAGGACTGTGCCTGTTGCAACCGGTAACGGCACACAGCTGCGGTCCTAGATTGTAGAGAGCAGCCGTGTCTCTGGCTGCGGGTCTCGATGCGAGCTCCCCTTAAGAAGATGCCAAGAATTGGAGAGCGAAGAAGCCTACTACAAGAAGCGGGATAGACAATAGAACCCAGGAGCGACTGTTTAGTCGAAAAATGGTAGGACGCCTCATTCTGAAAAGTGGCGAAGAAAGTTGCTGGGTCATCCATTCTTCATTGATGGCCTGCGCCTTGTCCCCCATGTCTTTTTGCAGATCGAGCATAGGAAGGAAGCCACATGATATTGGACGCAACAAACACCCTGCCAGCATCAGGAATTTGGTCGGCTAAGGGGACTCCACGCTCCGTCCGTGCTGAGGTCATCTGAGGTCGGTCGATCCATCCACGTCCTTCTGCATGTTTTTATGTACCTTCCTGCCTCTCTCGTGCCTTCTTCCCATTTCTTCCCTGTCTCAATCCCTCATGAAACTCAGGCGAGTAGACAGGCAGGCAGGCAGGCAGACAGACAGACAGACAGACAGACCGACAGACCGACAGACAGACAGACAGACAGACAGACAGACACTGTCAGACAGCAAATATATACAGACAGACTACATGTTGACAGAGAGACAGAGAGACAGGGAGGCCGAGAGGCAGGCCGGCAGGCAGAGGGGGAGTAAAACATTGAGGTGCAGAGAGGTAGAGAGGGCGACAGGTACACACACAGGCAGACAGTTAGACAAGTAGACAGGCAGCCAGGTTCAGCCAGGCAGCCAGACAGGCAGGTACAATCAGTGGAGGTGTTCTGTA
Source organism: Chromera velia (assembly GCA_018398765.1). Classification (NCBI taxonomy): domain Eukaryota; family Chromeraceae; genus Chromera; species Chromera velia. The sequence continues at coordinate 20,610 of JAHBMJ010002213.1, read as the reverse complement.
AGGAAAGTTTTTTGCATTAGCACAAGTAAGAGGGCTCAGGAGGTGTAGGTGGGACGGCTGTCTAGCCTCAGTTTCATTGTCCCCCTCGCTCTGGTTCCAAAGTTCTGCATGCATGTTTGCACATTTTGTCTCTCTTTCGTGCGAGTGACTTGAGGGTCCTTTGAGGTACAGTCAGTGGGGGTGTTCTGCAAGGAAAGTTTTTTGCATTAGCACAAGTAAAAGGGCTCAGGAGGTGCAGGTAGGACGGCTTTCTAGCCTCAGTTTCATTGTCCCCCTCCCTCTGGTTCCAAAGTTCTGCATGCATGTTTGCACATTTCGCCTCTCTTTCGTGCGGGTGACTTGAGGGTCCTTTGAGGTACAATCAGTGGGGGTGTTCTGCAAGGAAAGTTTTTTGCATTAGCACAAGTAAGAGGGCTCAGGAGGTGCAGGTGGGACGGCTTTGTAGCCTCGATTTCATTGTCCCCCTCGCTCTGGTTCCAAAGTTCTGCATGCATGTTTGCACATTTCGCCTCTCTTTCGTGCGGGTGACTTGAGGGTCCTTTGAGGTACAATCAGTGGGGGTGTTCTGCAAGGAAAGTTTTTTGCATTAGCACAAGTAAGAGGGCTCAGGAGGTGCAGGTGGGACGGCTTTGTAGCCTCAGTTTCATTGTCCCCCTCGCTCTGGTTCCAAAGTTCTGCATGCATGTTTGCACATTTCGCCTCTCTTTCGTGCGGGTGACTTGAGGGTCCTTTGAGGTACAATCAGTGGGGGTGTTCTGCAAGGAAAGTTTTTTGCATTAGCACAAGTAAGAGGGCTCAGGAGGTGCAGGTGGGACGGCTTTGTAGCATCAGTTTCATTGTCCCCCTCGCTCTGGTTCCAAAGTTCTGCATGCATGTTTGCGCATTTCGCCTCTCTTTCGTGCGGGTGACTTGAGGGTCCTTTGAGGTACAATCAGTGGGGGTGTTCTGCAAGGAAAGTTTTCTGCATTAGCACAAGTAAGAGGGCTCAGGAGGTGTAGGTGGGACGGCTTTCTAGCCTCAGTTTCATTGTCCCCCTCGCTCTGGTTCCAAAGTTCTGCATGCATGTTTGCACATTTCGCCTCTCTTTCGTGCGGGTGACTTGAGGGTTCTTTGAGGTAAAATCAGTGGGGGTGTTCTGCAAGGAAAGTTTTTTGCATTAGCACAAGTAAAAGGGCTCAGGAGGTGCAGGTGGGACGGCTTTGCAGCCTCAGTTTCATTGTCCCCCTCGCTCTGGTTCCAAAGTTCTGCATGCATGTTTGCACATTTCGCCTCTCTTTCATGCGGGTGACTTGAGGGTCCTTTGAGGTACAATCAGTGGGGGTGTTCTACAAGGAAAGTTTTTTGTATTAGCACAAGTAAGAGGGCTCAGGAGGTGCAAGTGGGATGGCTTTGTAGCCTCAGTTTCATTGTCCCCCTCGCTCTGGTTTCAAAGTTCTGCATGCATGTTTGCACATTTCGCCTCTCTTTCGTGCAGTGACCTGACATCCGTTGTCATCCAATCCCCACAACGATGTTACACTCTAGCACTTTTTTTCTCTAACATAAAAAAGATTTTAAAAACGGTAATTAGCCTATGTTTGAAGGCTGTACACCGTTAATTTCAGCTTCTAATTCCTTATATTTCAAAAGTTATAGGTTTTTACTTTTTTAGTTGTAGAGTAAAGTAAATTACATATAGTAAAAGTGACCTTACTTCTAACCTCAAAAATAGTATTGCACTATAACACTTTTTTTCTCTAGCATAAAAAAGATTTTGAGAGCAGTAATTAGTCTATGTTTGAAAGCTGTACACCGTTAATTTCAGCTTCTAATTCCTTATATTTCAAAAGTTATAGGTTTTTACTTTTTTAGTTGTAGAGTAAAGTAAATTACATATAGTAAAAGTGACCTTACTTCTAACCTCAAAAATAGTATTGCACTATAACACTTTTTTTCTCTAACATAAAAAAGATTTTAAGAGCAGTAATTAGCCTATGTTTGAAGGCTGTACACCGTTAATTTCAGCTTCTAATTCCTTATATTTCAAAAGTTATAGGTTTTTACTTTTTTAGTTGTAGAGTAAAGTAAATTACATATAGTAAAAGTGACCTCACTTCCAACCTCAAAAATTGTCTTACACCATAACACTTTTTTTCTCTAGCATAAAAAGGATTTTGAGAGCAGTAATTAGTCTATGTTCGAAGGCTGTACACCGTCAATTTCAGCTTCTAATTCCTTATATTTCAAAAGTTATTCATAAATTTTGTCACCTAGTTGGGGGAGGCTGGTATCTAGGCTGGTACATGCACATTTGCATGCACCCCCTTCAAATCTCCGAAAAGAAGTGCTTTTTTGCTTGCACTCCCAGTTTTCCCTTTGCAATTGTCACTCTGGTGAACCCCCTTTCCCCCTCCCCATCGAGCGAGATGCTTCGCTCAGTGCCTTCCTGCAGAACAGTCACCGGAAAGATATGGAGAACGACCTCCGGTGTGGTGGGGCTCGCGACGACCCCTTGCACCATCACAAGTTTTGCCTGTTTGTACTGACTTGTTCCATTGACACCCCTCCTGTAGATCGACAAAACAACCCAGAAGCCTTCGTGTGTTCCCTTCTCTTTGACGTCGTGGAGCGTGATGATCGCCCCTCTGGTGAAGTAGTTTCCTGCCTGCAGGGGGCGAGTGAAAGGAAAGGGAAGGGCAGGAGACTCAGCCCCTTCAAGCGGCATTCGTGGGAGAGAGGGAGAGAGGGAATGCAACTGCAGTCCATTCGTGGGAGGGAGAGAGGGAACGGAAGGTTCCGAATGTATACTCTTCTGGGGAGTTGTTCTCCCTCTCGGGAGTTGCTGTTTTTGCGAGAGTGATGGTGGATCCAACCATTGCACAGCGGATGTTGTGCCGTGTTGCAGGGGCCCAGCCTTTGATGGTGTCAAGAATCCCACCCGACAACCACCGGGCCTCAACAGCCACCCGACAGAATTCGGAGTCTCCTCTCTTGAGCAGTTTGTTGGGAAGGGCGAGTACACACGAGAGTCGGATCGCAACCATCACGAGAGCCATTCCGACCTTGAATGTATCGGGGACCGACCGAAGAGCCACAACCCCCTTTGCGCTTTGGGGTTTACAGAACTCCCACACCGTGTAATCGGAAGTCAAGTCTTTCGACCTATACGTACGGACTGGCATCTCTTTTACTCTGGAAAGAAACCCACTGTCGAGAATGTACTTGCGGGAGAATTCGAGGGTTCGGCTTCCAAAGATGATTGCCTTGTGTGCACATTTGTTGGAATGGGGGGTGCAGGACGAGGCGGGCCACGAACGTCCTGCGGGATCCCGCAGGTGTGCTGCGATGCTTTTTGCCACGAAGTCAGCTTGCGTCGGGTCCCCATCAAAGCACACATTGAGGAGCTCAATCTCCTCACTTGTTTCCACAACCTCGATCACATCATCCCTGAATGCCCCCTCATCCCTCAGGAGGTTTCCGTGGTGAAGCTTCACCCCCAGAGCAAGTGTTGCCCACAGGCCATCGTGAAAAACGAGGAGAGCGACTGTCATGTACTTCGCAATCTCCTCCTTCTTCAAAGGGTTCTCCACGGGGTCGTAGTATCTGATCTCTGGCTTCCGATCGGAGGCATTCTGAGGAGGGGGGGTCAAAGCATGGAGCGGATGGCACCCCCCTATCCATTTCTGATATCTGCATAGAATCACATAACAATGTATTTAATGAACGCTGCGTATGACTTTTTGTGATTGACTTAATGACTGACACAACAACAAATGAGTGGGCGGAGAAAAGAAGGCTTTCAGACTGATTGATTGACTTACTGACTAACTAACTGACTGACTGACTGACTAACTGACTGACTGACTGACTGACTAACTGATTGATTGACTGACTGACTGACTGACTGACTGACTGACTGACCGAGAGTGGAAAGCAACCTCTTCCTCGAGTTTGCTGGCGTCGATGCAGAGGGTTGCCTTCAGTTTCTGTGGATTTTGGGACAACTCCGAGAGAGGCTGAAGGCGAACACGAATTGCCGGAAGGCGCATTTTCAATCGCCTGCCCATGGCTGCCTTCGAAATATCGAACAAGAGGTCAGGACCTTCAGTATCGGCAGCCGCAGCTGCTTCTCCCGCTCCTGTTGATTCCTCCAACCTAGGCTCCAACCTTTTTTTGTCCCTCTGCCTCCAACGGACCCCAAACCCTACTAAATACCTTTTGAGATCCCTCTGGACAGGGGCCCCCCCTGCCGTGATTAGGCGGTGAACAAACGCACTGCCTTGCGTGCCCAGAGGTGCGTTCTTCCATCCCAGGAGGCGATTGCAATATGCACGCATGAGATCTAAGATGGGGGTGTTATTCAGACGGCCCTCTTCGTAAAGGGAGAGAAAATTGATGAGGAAATTGTCTGTGCTGCGGAATTGGAGCAGTCGATTCTCTTCGAGTTTGTCATTCCAGTCATTGAAGAGATCCACTCGTGCGCGTAGGTTGGTCCACTCTTCCTCATTGTAGTATCTAACGCCGGGGGCACTTTTGGCCCACGCAACCTCGTCCTTCTCCGCCTTGTGCAGTGCGGACAGCACTGCCTTCTGCTGCTGCTTTTCGAGGAGGCCCGGCTCCCCAGTATTCATTTTCGCTAGATCGTCCTTGACCTGGCTCAAAGTCTCAAGGTGGGTATATTTCTGCAGTGACAGACAGTTAGAAACAGAGTGAAGGAAACTGCTACAGTGTGCTAATAGATGCTGCAGTTACAAAGCAATTCCAGATAGAGTAAAAGAAACAGTGTACTGAAAAATACTGGAGAAAGGTCAAAAATTCTCTTATACGGTCAAATGGACTGACCCCCTGCGCGAGAACTGCTTCTGTCTTGACGATTTTCTTGAGTGTGTCCGATTTCTTCCCGTACGGCGTCTGCTTGTATGTGGTGCTCGCCCTCTGCCAACAGAGCTTGGACATTGGCCATGCAAAGGAGGAAGGATCCCCCTCTTTTCTCAGCACCACATCGTCTACCCTGTCCCACGGCACCCTTTTGTTGTACCTCTCTTCGGCGTCCGAGCTGCACCGTCGGTCGTGTAGTGTTGGAGTTGCCTGCATTCAGCATGGAGCAAATGTAGAGAAATATTGAAAGTCGAAGCACCACATGAAATGTCTTTAAGACGGATCTCATCACACGGATTGCACTGACCTTGAAGACTGCCTGCATTCTTCGAGACTGGTAATCGTTCACACCATCTTCCTTCCGAACGTAACGGATGAATACGTCAGCAAACTGGGCGTACTCAGTGATGCTAGAAAATGAAGGGTTGTCGTAGTGTAGAAGAGAAATCCCATGGCAAAAGAGGGGTGCCTGCTCAAGAGGCGCCTCTTCAGGAGGATTTTGAGAGTCTGAGGGGCCTAATCTACTTCTCTCTTCTGTATCGGTAGCGGGACGCTTTGGAGGATCTGGTGGTTTCTGCTTGGGCTGCTTGGCAAAGAAAGAAGTCAACCTCGACTGTGATTTTTGATTCTTCTGCTCTCTCAATGCGGACATATGAGGCTCCCCCCCGACGTGGCCTCTCACCACGGTTTTCTTCACAACATTGCCGTCTTTGTCCTTCTCTTCAATTTCTTCTGTTCTGTAGTACTCGTACAACTGGAAGGGATTATTGAGTTTGATCTCAAAACTTTTTTTCCCTGCATCTTTGCACGGATGGCACAGGCAAATCATCTTGTTGTCCCTGATGAAGGTTGTGGTGCCATTTTCCTCCAAAATCTTGTTTTCTGCTTCTGTGAACTCTTTTTTTTTGCGGGACATGGCGACCCTCTCCTCCAGTCTCTGTTCGTCTCAGTATATCTCAGTCACCCCTTGTTGTATGTACAACTGTACGTATAGAGGGAAAGGCCACAAAACTCTACAAAGCAAGAAGATACAGAGATTCACAGCAGTTTAGGTACCGAAACCTCTGACTGGCTTGAGGTTTTCTTGCCAGGGCACTTCAGTATAAGAACGGCAAGTAGTGGTAAGTGAAGAATGGCTCAAAGCATGCATGCATGCAATTAATTATAAATGCATGCATGCATGCGCATGTAGGCCGGCCCGATTCGTAGCTTCGCCGCTCGCGAAATGGGCTAGCTACATGCAGGCCGGGGTCCGACCATCGCTTCGCCGTTCGTTGATATCATTGTACCTTCAAATAAGACGCCGGGGGCGATACCGATCGAGAGACCGTCACGCGCTCCATCATGAAGCACATAGCATTGGTGAGGGACAGCAGTGCAAGTGGGAGTGTGTGGGAGTTGTACTCATGCATTCACTACCCATACAAGGGCAATATACCAGGCCAGGCGAAAGCTGCAAGATCTTCGCTATTCGCAAAAGAAGTTGCAGCGAGAACTGAACACCGTCTCTGATCTCAAAGCCAAAAGTGTGTTCCTGAGGGCGTGAGCTCGGACAGGGCGCTCAGAGCTTGTTTCTTACCATGTTTCGATGGATTTTCCCCGTCTCTACGCTTCTGACAGTAGCATCCGGCAGTGCTGGAGGCTCCTTTGATAATTACAACCGGGCTGCTTTTGTTTCTGTTCTTCCGTTGGCGAGACGACATCTGTTGCCGTCTCCTACAACGCGGTTGCGCGAAAGCACAGAAACGGGATCTGTAGATGAGGTCTGTTTGAATTCCTTCCTTCCTTCCTTGCAATCCTGGGGTACTTCTGTATTCGAAGTGAGATTCGCTTCTGCCTCTTTCCCTTTGTGTGTTATGTGTGTGGTCTCAGGGGAGAGACGTTCTTACAGACACCAAGTACTACAAGCGAAGTAAATTTTCTAAGGTCAGAAAGAATCTTCCCGTCCTACAGCTCTTCCTCCATGCTCGCCGTCCCGAAGACTCGCCTTGTGCTGCATTGCTTTGTCTCTTCGCTGCCCCCATACCGCAAAGTCTTCCGGGAACACAACATTGTTCTTCTGTCCCCTGCCGTCGTCGGAGACGGCGTAACGCTCCGCAACCTCATACCTCTTTCGGAATTCAAATGATTGTCCTTCCCGTCCTTTCATCAGGTGGGACGAAAACGAAATGGGACAAAAAAATCACCCGAGGAGAGGGAACGGGAGCTCTATTCTACAGATGAACGTCTAGAGTTCAGACGCAAACTCCGTGCCGAAATTGAGGTCGGTAGGTAGGCTGGTTAGTTACTTGAGTGGATGGCTTCTCACCTCATCTCACGCCAGATGCCCAACCGCTTCTCATTGCATTGTCGCCACATGTAGAGTGTTCAAAAGGCGATCATTTCTCGAGACGGTGTTTGGTGCTTGTCGCATCTGATATTTGTGAGTTTATCCTTCCTTTCCCCATCGCACAGTCGTAGTTTTCGCCGTCTGTCCCTTCTTCGCGCTATTTCTTCGCAGCACATGTGGCAAACACATAATAAAACTGACATTCAGAGAGCCTAAAAAGAAACTCTGTTTCCTCTTTCGCTTTCCCCCGCCTGTGCAGGCCGAGGAGGAACTGGAGAGACAGTCCGCCCCCTGTGCTACTCTGCCGAGTCTCTTGGAGAGAGTGGCCACGGCCGCGAAGGCCCAAATCAAAGATGGGTCCGAGGGAGCCCTTCTCATGAATCCTCCGGAGACACAGGGGGAAGAACATCAGAGACGCGGAGACAGAGAGGGCCTCTCGTCGCCTCGTCCTTCTTTTTTCGATCTTGAGAACGCACCCGCATACGGCTTCGTTCACGTGGCAGATGTGTTGGGATCTCATAGCCTTGCTGGGAAGGTGAAGGTGAAGAGCTACAGCGATTTCCCGAAGGAGCGGTTCGAGACCGAACGTCAGCCTGTCATTCTTTCTCTCACTCACTCCCCGTCTGTTTATGTGCCTGTGTATCTCTGGGGGAATGGGGGGATGAGTTGGCTTCAATCGATTTGCTACCCTGCAGTCTTTTCATTCCCAGTGCAGTGGCCTCTTTCCCGTGCTGGCCGCTTCATTTCGATTATTCTCTGCCCGTCTATCTCTGTTTCTCTTCATAACTAACCTGACTAACTATCAACTCTCTCTCTCTCTCTCTCTCTCTCTCTCTCTGTGTGTGTCTGTCTGTCTCTCTCTCTCTCGTGTGTGTGTGTGTGTGTGCGTGCGTGCAGACGTGGCCTTTCTTCTTCCCCGGCGTACGAAGTGGCCAATCCCCGTCCTTGTGAGAGAAGGGGGTGCCGGTCCCCGAAATTCCTTCTTGTTGAAGGTTGAGGGCGTGACGACAAAGGAGGAGGCCGCAATGCTGCAGGGGTGTGCTCTTCTGGCAGGGACTCAGGAGAAGCCCTCGAGTCTAAAAAAGGACGATGTACTCATTCGGGACTTCTTCAACGCAACTGTCGTCCTGGCAGAGGACCCATCGATTGAGGTTCGTTGGTGTGCTCCCAAGTTGTTGTTTGCGTATTTCTCTCTCTCTCTCTCTCTCTCTCTGTAAGTTTGTGTGTGTGTGTGTGTGTGTGTGTGTGTGTGTGTGTGTGCGCGCGCGCGCGTGTTGAAGCTGAGAGTGAAAACATGTCATATCGCTTCTCTGGTCCACGGCCTCACTTTCCTTCTTCTCCCATCGACACCCTCACTCCATGCAGATCGGCAGGGTAGTTGGCTATCTGGATGGCGACGAAATGTGCAGTGTGGAGGTGAACAGGGGAAGGGAAGGGAAGGGAAGGGAAGAGGAGGGGTGGACGCGATGCCACTCGTTTGCTGTTGTGTGTGCAATTTTTGGCATTCATCTGCGCTTCTATTGATACGCAACACCGAAGGGGGGCGGAGACTTGACAGGGACCGCAAGGGTGATTCGACTTGACAAATTTTGTCCTTTTACCTCTCCATTACTTTTGCCTCTCTAGAATGACTAATATGAACAGTCTAGTGGGAGGGAAGACGAAGCAACGGGTCACCAGCGAGAGTTTCGAAGCTGGATTCGGTGTTTGACTGTCCCTGTCCTGTGTGGTTCTAGAACTATCCGTTTTGTTTTTGTGTCCGCAGAGTGCGAAAGAGATCTCTCACGACTCCCTCGAGATCGCCCTGCACCCTTTTTTTGACGCGGCGCTCCTCGACCCCATGCCCTCTGATGCTGATGAGAGGAACGCCGCGGTGATGCAGGCAGCAGCAGAGGAAGAAGGAGGGGGGGAGAAGGAGGAGCAGAAGGAAGGGGAGGAGGAGTCTTCAAAGGACGCTGAGGACATCCGGCAGAGAGAAGAGACAAAGGCACTCCTGGCGTCCCTCGAGATCCCGTCAGTTGTTTCTGTCCTGATTGTCCTTCTCTTCTCTTCTTTTTCTCAGAGCAGTCAGTATGACTGCTCGCTTTTCATTCATTCATTCTATGTTTGAATGGATGAGAGAGTGATTCGTCGGTGATGTGCAAAAGCTAGAGAGAGAATTTCTTCCATCCTTCGGCGGAGGACAATTTTTGTGGCCGGGTGTTCCGTCATCTTTGGACGTCTTTCTTGCCTTTCCTTTTGCTTGGATGGGAAAGAAATGCGCAGAGAAACTCTCAACAGATTCCGTCCTTCAGTTCTGAGGGAAGCAATTCAGTGGGTGCGTTTGTGCACCGGTGCCCGAATATGTTGGCTCCACTCAGTTCTTCTTTGCTTCTGTCAATAGAGAGATTTAAGGGGGGCAAAGGGATCTACTGTCGTGTCCTCGAGTACTTTTCACTTCTGAAGATCATGGGAGTTTTCATGAGTCACTTTCCGTTTCAAGGGTAATTCATATCTTGGACAGCTTCCGAGAATCCTTTTGACTCCTCTCGGGTCCACTGGGCGTCTATGAGCGCTCTGTTTTTTTTGTTCTTTCTTGTGCCCGCCCGCCCGCCTGCAGTGACAAAGCCGGAGAGGACAGATCCATGAGGGCGACCTCGGAAGTTGACTTGTGGGAGTGTGAGGGGTGCGGTGCTTTATTTAAAGACACGGAATCTGCATCGAGTCACGAGGCTCAATGCAAGTTTGAGGATGAAAAGAGAAGGAAAATAAAGAGTGTGCTTGAGGCAGGCGAGTTCGAGCAAGAGAGAAAACAAATTAAGAAGAGAGAGAGACGGCGTCAATGGAAGCTTCGGAGACGTGAAAAGAAGATGTTAAAGATGGAGAAGGAGACGGGAGAAGCAGACGGTTCGTTCGAGTCCCGTCTCCGTCTCCTCTCATCCCAAGCAGCTGCAGAGGAGGGAGACGGGTATTCGGGAGTGTCCACAGTGGACGATACTGGTGTGGAGAGGGAGGTGAGGACAGTTGAAGAGGGGGGAGGAGAAGGAGACGAGGGTCAGGAGAATGGTCAGGAGAATGCTGACATTGACGCTTTCGTTGCCTCTCTCCAGAAGAGAGGACGGTTCTCGGAGGAAGAGGAAGAGAACGGGGAGGGGGAGGAAGAAGAAGAAGAATTGAGTGAGAAGGGAGATGAGGCGGAAAAATCCTTCTCAGAGGAGGAAGAAGAGGGGGATGAGCTTGACGAAGATGAGGACGAGGAGGAGGAGGAAGAGAACGTTGAGGGTATGGAATTTCTCATGGATGAAGATGAGGAGGACGATGAGATGGATTTTGACTGGAAAGAGGCAGGTCTGTTGGGGGAGGAAGAAGGGAATGAAATGGAATTCTCTGACAATCCCCTTCGTCTCTCTGAAGAGTCGTTTGCGCCCTTCGCAGGTACAGGTTTAGATGATTTGGACTCCTTCTCTGCTGAAGAGACGCTGGACGATGAGGAGGGGGGGGCTCGCCTCTCAGTCTTCGAGGCGTTTTTGAATGCGGGGGGGAAGGGAACAGCGCAGCTGCTGACAGAGGCAGAAAGGGAAGCAGCGCTTGGTGGTCTTGAAGAAGAGGAAGAGGAGGAGGGGGAGGGAGCAACAAGCCTCGATGATGAGGATAGAAAACAAAAGGAAGAGGAGATACAGATTGAAGAGGATGCAGATGTCGCCACTCTTTTGCGCAAGGGTGCGCAATGGGGGGATGTGATGGATGATCGGGATCTCCAGAAATTGGAGCAGTCTCTTTCTGTGCTTGTTGATGGGGTGGAGCCTATGTGGCAAAAGAAGAGAAGGTGGAAGCGCTTGTTGAGAAAAAAAGCAGCGCAGTTGATGTCAAATGAGGATACGGATGAGACAGAGACAGAGAGAGAGGAGTCATTTGAGGGAAAGGAGGAGGAAGAGAGAGAAGAGGAAACAAAGATTGAGGAAGAGACGGGTGAACAGGGGGTGACAGAGGGAGAGGATTCAGAGACGGGGGAGGGGTCTCGGACTCTAGCTGTCTCCCTTGGCTTGACGGAAGAAGACCGGGGGAGGTTTACTGACGGTTCGTATGCGTTCGAGCCGTGGGCACTTCGGTCAGTCAATCATTTTGTGCTCATGTTCGTTCACCGTGACCCCTCTTCCAACGATTGAACAGGAGTGCATTTTCTCGAATGAACCCTGTCGCTCTCGTAATGCATCTTTGCCTTTTCCCTCTCCCCTCCCTGTGTGCCCATTCTTTTGCGTTTTCCCTGCGCGTCTGGTTCTGTTCCTGCATGCCCTCTTCCTTTTCTTCCCTTCTTTCTTCTTACTCCGTCGTTCTGTTCGCCACTCTTTCTGTTTCTGACTTTCCCCCTCAACTTGATTCTTCGTCACTCTTTCTGTTCCTGACTTCCCCCCTCTTTTTGATTCTTCGTCACTCTTTCTGTTCCTGACTCCCCCGCTCTTTTTGATTCTTTGTCACTCTTTCTGTTCCTGACTTCCCCCCTCTTTTTGATTCTTTGTCACTCTTTCTGTTCCTCACTTCCCCCCTCTTTTTGATTCTTCGTCACTCTTTCTGTTCCTCACTTCCCCCCTCTTTTTGATTCTTCATCACTCTTTCTGTTCCTCACTTCCCGCCTCTTTTTGATTCTTCGTCACTCTTTCTGTTCCTGACTTCCTCCCTCTTTTTGATTCTTCGTCACTCTTTCTGTTCCTGACTCCCCCGCTCTTTTTGATTCTTCATCACTCTTTCTGTTCCTCACTTCCCCCCTCTTTTTGATTCTTCATCACTCTTTCTGTTTCTGACTTCCCCCCTCTTTTTGATTCTTCGTCACTCTTTCTGTTCCTCACTTCCCCCCTCTTTTTGATTTGTCGTCACTCTTTCTGTTCCTCACTTCCCCCCTCTTTTTGATTCTTCATCACTGTTTCTGTTCCTTACTTCCCCCCTCATTTTGATTCGGTGCCCTGTCCCTTTTTTTCAACTCTGCGGCCGCAAACCATACAGAAATTAGAAAAGCAGATGGCTGCTCTCCTTTTGCCCCCCCCCCTTACAGTTTCGTCGTCCCTTTCGACACTCCGAACATCATAGACGACTTTCACAACGACACCCACCTGCTGAAGCTGAAGAGATTCAACGTAAACCCGATCAACTTCGCACAGCCTCCTGACAAGAAACACCTTGAGAGACTCGTCAAGAGAGCCCGGCCAGATTCTTTCGCATCAGAGAAGGAAGGGTTGGGGGAGGCGAGTGCCTTGGAAGAAATTCGAGGAGAAAGGGATGAGGGTGAGGAATTCGCTGAAGAGAACGGAGAGGCCCGGCTTGAACGTGATGTGGGGTTAGAAGTGGGAGCAACTCAAGATGCCGGAGAGCTTTCGCTTCGTGACCCTGACTTCGTTTAAAAAGAAAGATCAAAGAGTAAATCCAGAACTATATGTAAAAAACGTGTAAACAAACGGATAAGAGGGAACTAGAGGGAACGAAAATATGCATTAAAAAACATGTCGATCAACTCATTTAGGGGAGCTACATCCAACTAGTACATCATAACATTATCTAATACATTATAATTTATATGTATTATCCAGTAAACTGACAGATGTAAGTAATATATGGTTAATAATAAATTTTCTTTAATTTTACTTTCCTATATATAAAAATATTTTTTCATTTGAGGTATAAATAGCTTCCTCTGATTTCAAATCAGCTTTGCTGTCGAAGTCTTGCTTCAGCCTCTAGTTCAGCCTAATGTTTCTTGAAATAGAGCTAGGATCTTGAAGGAGACTTGCATGAAGATGGACTGCCAGGAGCCAGGCTCCGACGGCTATAGTCATTCTTTTATTTATATCTAGGTTTATGTATAAGATAATCTGCAATAATGTCCAAATATGTGCAAATTAGACAGTGCAATAATCATGTCTTTAATTAAAGCTACGAGTCATTTAAGTCAATCATGCAATTGTTTATATGATAGACATAGCGGGAAGGCCCTAGGGCGGAACATATCAATCAATCAATCAATCAATACTGGCTAGTAAGCTAGTAGTAGTAGCTAGATGTAGCTAGCCAATATTTACATTTTTTATACTCTAGCTAATGCTCTATGATACCAAAGTGTGAGACCAGATGTGAGACTGATTCTACTAAGGAGTCTAGGGCTGATTGGACGTCTCACTAATATACTCGTACGGGTCGTACCCTGGCTCATACTATAAGTTTAGACCCAATCAATTATATATCTGGTACAAAAAAGGCGGCGAAAAGTTCAGCCAAATGGGCCAGAAACGCGTGCAGCAGTCCGATACATCAACATTCTAAGTGTTTCGATGCGTGCGTTAAGTGCAGGTTCGATCCGTCATGCATGGCCCCGGAAAGCGAAGCGGCAAGCACTTACAAAACATTTGACCACGCCCCACAACAAAAAAAAGGCAATCTGACCATTGACAGACACACAGACCTGTCAAGCACGAACAAAAGTGCGCTCATGTCAAACAAAAAAAAAACAAGCTGACCATTGACAGACACACAGACCTGTCCAGCACCAACAAAAACGCGCTCATGTCAAACAAAAAAAAACCAATCTCACCATTGACAGACAATGTCATGCAGACCTGTCCAGCACCAACAAAACCGCGCTCGTCTCAAACAAAAGAAAACCAATCTCACCATTGACAGACACACAGACCTGTCCAGCACCAACAAAAGCAAGCTCATATCCAACCAAAAAAAACCAATCTGACCATTGACAGACATGCAGACCTGTCAAGCACCAACAAAAGCGCGCTCATATCAAACAGAAGAAAACCAATCTGACCATGAACAGACACACAGACCTGTCCAGCACCAACAAAAGCGTGCTCATGTTACAGAAAAGAAAACCAATCTGACCATGAACAGACACACAGACCTGTCAAGCACCAACAAAAGCGCGCTCACGTCAAACAAAAGAAAACCAATCTCACCATTGACAGACACACAGACCTGTCAAGCACCAACAAAAGCGCGCTCATGTCAAACAAAAAAAAACCAATCTGACACACAGACCTGTCAAGCACGAACAAAAGCGCGCTCATGTTAAACAAAAGAAAAACAAGCTGACCATTGACAGACACACAGACCTGTCCAGCACCAACAAAAGCAAGCTCATGTCAAACAAAAGAAAACCAATCTAGCCATGAGATTTCTTTCCAAATGAGTCGCTCGATCAACAATTGTTTGGGCCTGCGATGATCACCTCACAGGGTCCTGAAGCCACTTCCCCCCTCGTTTAGTCCAATATAGACGGGGGGAAAGAGAGAATATATATATTATACAACGGGAAACCCTTTTCAAAAACGCATGCAACACTTGAACCCATGCACACCGCCCCTGATTCCGCAGGTCCTCTCTCAAAGTGATGAGAATGCCGTTGTCGGAGCTTCGCAACTGAGCAAGTGCTCGAGAGTCCATCACGTTCTTGCTCGTGCAACAGAGTTTTCAGTGCTCAGTTGCATTGAACAATGAACATATATAAGTTACTGATAAACTGTATGTAATGATGCACCTCCTGCATGGCATTGCAAATTATGCATGCATGCATGCAGTTCTTCGTTCGCTGCATGCGCAGGCATCGCGGGCCCATGCACCCACCATGCATGCGCTCGGAATGGCTCCGACGCGACGAGACGGCAATTAAAGCTAGTCAGAAAATGACAAATGCATGACGGTCGAACCTCCTCATGTCTCCGCATCACAGTGGCAGGATTACTAACTCATGGCAGTCCTAGTGTATATAAGCCTCCCAGAGATTCGCAATTCTTGTCACTTTAAAATTCAGGCGTGCTTTGAGGCGAACAGGACCGAGGCGCAGATGCCGAGGGTGACAACCGAGATGGAGGAGCCGGAGCGGAGACGGCTTGTGTTCCTCACAGGTGCGTGTGGGAGCGGGAAGACGTCAGTGGCGGAGCGCCTGCGGCCCTCTCACGGATTTGTGCACTTCGACGGTGACGCCTGGTAGAATGACTTCGACCCGGTAGAGGAGGCAAATTTTGTCATGACTCCAGAAAACGCGCAGAGAGCGGCTGCGCGGTCTCCAGAGCAAATGAAATTGGGAACAGACATGGTGATTGCGTTTATGTCTCTGAGGGGAGGAAAAGAGTATGCTCAGGAATCATTTGACCGTTTCTATCTCGCGATGTGTGAAGACATTAAGAAGTTCTGGAACGAGACCGACAAAAGCATGGTTGTCACTCACTGTGCGTACACAGGAGAGACGAGAAAAAAGATCCGAGCGACTCTGGACGACCTGTCGTCTGCTGGGGTCGACATCGTGGTGTTGGACGCCTGTGCAGAGACACTGGCCGACCGGCTGATCGGACGGTATGTCGCTGCAGCTGCGGATAAGGGTCTGTCCGAGTCTGAGTGGTTGCAGGAGACATTTGCCGGGAAGGAGACGAAAGAGACTTTGAGAGAAAAGACACTCGCGCAGACGGCAAAAGGACCTGATAGTGTAGGGGAGCAGGAGGAACGGACTTTCAGAATAGATGTCGGGGACACAGTAGGGGGTGTCGCGGGTGTGGTAGATGCCGTTCTGAAGTCTTTGAGTGTGGTCGTTGAGGCATGAGAAGGCCGCACCCCTGGCGTGACGGTTTGTATTAATTGATTTTGCACTTCCGTTATCCTTTCAGCACAGGAACGCAGGTCTAAAAGGAAGATGGGAGGAGTTTTGGTGGCGGGTTGTTACCCCCGGTTGCAGGCACTGGGAAGGAGGGGGGACTGAGCCAGAAGAATAATGCCAGGTGGTATGCTGGGTGGTGTGATTGAGACTCAATCGAATTTGTGAGTATGATTGTTATGATTCCGGAACCTGGGATGGCCTGATCACTTTTTGTCTATGTCTCGTTCTGTATGTCTTGACCCTAGTCTCCATCCTTGTTTCCTAGCTTGTTTCCGCTTGTTTCTTTGTTCCAAGCAGGACCAAGCTATAGATTCCAGGCTTTTTGAAGCTTTTTTCTAGGGTTTCTTTTATTAAGTTCGAACTTCGAACGGTAGAAGAGGTACGTACGACTTTTAACCAATTTATACGTATTTAGAGCGATTGTTTCTAGGATTGTGCTACTGATTGTGTGATCGATTGTTGATTATAGTCACTAGCATTGTCTATTGAAACTGTAGTCTGTAGCGATTGAAACGTAAATTTAGGGCTTGGAAAAGGTGCACCTCAGAAAAGGTGCAAACCAAGAAGCTGCACCAGATGCACCTGTTTTGCACCAGATGCACCTGATGCACCACATGTTTACACCTTTGTTTGCGTGCTGTTAGTCATACCGGTCCTGCATACCGGTCACTGCAGTGAATTATTTTTCACTGCTCAGGCTGGAAAGGGCCTGCAGAGCTACAAGCTTCCCAAGCGGAACGATTTGATTCGTTTCCACATGGGTGGCAATTATCCCTGGATCGGGATGACGGGACGCACTCTGGTGGACAGCTTCTTTTCCTAGCTACCAGGGTGGGCAGTACATTACGTTGGTGTGGAGGGAGTTGGAGAGTCTGGGGATTGACAAAGAAATAAGACAGCCCCCTGCTGATAAAAAAGAAACCAGCAAAGCAAAAGCCGGTGAAAGCCACCACGAAACCAAAAGACAAAGCTAAAGCCCCCCTTCCATCCGTCCGCATCAGACCCGAGGAATTTCCGGGAAGAAAGACGACATACTGAAGTCGGCTTGGGACTTCGAGTGGGAGAAAGTCCGTGAGAGGTCTGCTCTCTCCTCTTCTTCTTCTCCTTTTTCTTCCTTTTTTTCCTGTTCTTCGTCCTCTGTTGTCGGTTTGGGGTGGGGTGGGGGGGTGAGTGAAGAGGATAGCCAGGTTATGACGGGGTTGGGCTCTGACCCTTTGAGATCAGACCCTCGCTTGCATGTACATGCCTTTGCTCAGAGAAGAAATGTAAATCAAGATCAAAAATTGCTTTTATTTCATTCTTTCTTCTTTTTTTTTCTCATGAAGCTACACCATTTGTCGTTACTTTCTTTATGAGTTTGCTCCAAAGGGGCATGCATGTAGTTTGAAGGTTTTATGGACCGTAGGGACAGAACTGGACTACGGTGCAGCACATAAACGGCGCCAAACATATTCAAATACTGTAAATCCTTGCAGGAAAAACATTGGGCAGGTCAAAAACGTTGCTTAAACTCGCCCATAAAGAGATGAAGTTATGAGACAATTGGGGACATGTTCTTTAATTGGAGTAAAAAACTTTTTTTTACCTGTCGTCGCCTTTTTGCTCATATTTTAGGCTGTTTTACATAATAAAAGTTTGTGTAGCTAATCTATATTATAAAAAGCTCTTAGGCCTTGAATGAGGCACCTTTTGGCCGCTAGAAACACTAGAAATCAGCCCTAGAAACCTAGTTTATATAAGGTAAAGGGTGCACCTTATTTTGCACCTGTTTTGCACCTGATTTAAGGTGCAAACTTATTTTTGCACCAGCACCAGCACCTTATGCACCTTTTCTCAGCCTTACGTAAATTGCCCTCAATGGATGACCCTAGAGATATAAGTATCATATAACCTTGCGGCTGCGGCTAGGGGCCTAGGGCTGCAGTCACTGTGACGCTCCCTAGGCCTCGAGCTTGCAAAGACCTAGGCAAAAACCTTGCTAGCTAGAAACCTAGGCATTTACTACAGCCTATTCATTGTGTTCAATCGATTTCTAAATTGATTTGAATCCACTTTAAGCAACAAAATTGGTATAAACTTACTTGAATTAGTTAATTTGTGACATTATTTTGTATCAATACCATGACAATATTATTTAATTGCTACTTGATTGTGTCGAACAATATGTTTTCTATGTATAATATGTTAAATGGTGTGTATAGTAGTTCGTAAACATTTAATTCTAACAAGATTTTGAACAGCATCGATCATATTTTACACATTATTCCGATGTACTGCGGCATGGCAATGCTAGATGCAATGAAAAAGTTCGATCACTCTTATGAGTACAAGGTTCATTTGATGGTGGTACGTCGCCGCCGTCGTCGCGTTTTGTGTAGATCGAGACAGACAGATTTACAGACAGACAGAAAGACAGGCAGACACGTACGTTGACAGCTAGGTTGACAGGCTGGAATAAAAGGTACATGGATCCGGACATGCATTCACAGACCCTGACGGACGATCAAAGGAAGATGTCCACACGCACTGTACGTATTCTGACTGAGAGAATTTGCCTCATATGGATGGACTCATGCAAGTTCGTTTTTCGTCTCACCACGACTCCTACAGTAGACGGAGAGGCAT
The DNA here is from genome assembly GCA_018398765.1 of Chromera velia. Taxonomy (NCBI): domain Eukaryota; family Chromeraceae; genus Chromera; species Chromera velia. Next base: position 2,173 of record JAHBMJ010002213.1, on the reverse strand, counting down.
CTTTTTTCATGCCAATCCTTTTTGTCCCTTCTCTCAGAGGACGAATCCCGGAAAGGGGTTTGTTTACACGCAAGTCAGGTAGGGGGGGCAGATTCGGGAGGAAAGAGAGAACAGACAGACAGACAGACAGGCAAAATGGGTGTGGCACAAGCACGTCAATTGAGGCGGCTTTTTCGAGAAGCAGACGAAAGATTGCCTCACGAAAGAGTAATCCATGGTGGAGTGAGAGAGTAAGGAAACGAAACGAAAAAAGGGGGGACGAGCGCGCATGGACACAGAGAGAGACTGTCGATGTCGTTGGACAAAAGTCCTTCAGCTCAGTTTCGCCGAGAGAAAAAATCAGCGACAGTCATATGTGCGTTGTAGGAAGCGAAAAGAAGCCGATGGAAGCGCTGCAAGCTTCCACAGAAAAAGATAAAGGAAAGAGAGAGCGAGGGGAAAAATCGGTGCACACCGATAGAAGGAAGGAAAAAGAGAGAGAGAAAGGGGGGATATGAAAGAGGGGACGGCACAGGATTGGCCCCGCCCCGCGTACCCGCCGCCTGTCCAGACTTTTGGAAATTAATGGTCCTTTTTGTGTGTGCTCTTTTCTCTCTCGAGACCCCAATGCCAGACAGACAGGACGGATGAACAGGTCCCTCTCTCCCCCTCCGCTTTCCTAACTGCTTGCTTGAGCGCCCGACCGAACAAACAAACGATGAGAGACAGAAAGTTGTCAGGCAAGCAAGCAGTGGACACAGGGGAAAAAAACACGCTTTCTTTCCTTCTCCTCTTCCTTCAAGGAGAAGAGAAGTTGGAGGCTCCCGTTTCTATCCGTCTAGCATTTCACTGGGACGACAAACAGCGCAGGGGGGGGG